>CAAE01014600.1:408470-431887 GCA_000180735.1 Tetraodon nigroviridis
CAAAAAAAATAAAAGCAGCTCCACTGTTTAGATGGGTTTGTTGGAAAAAAAAAAAGACAAGTGAATCAAATAATATATCCTTTCCCACAGTGATTATGTTTGGGACTTTGTTTGGGGTCATGGTTGTGCTTCATATATGACAAATGGCATACAGAAGGATCTGGATTTTTTTAGATCTCCTACATTCAGGTTGGTAACCTGACCCAACACAAGCTGGGCTTTCGCTTTCATCACCAGCCTGACATTGTTTACATCCACGTGTTTACTCTGTACGTTCTGCTGGGCAGTCAGAGACTTATATGGGATCTGAGCCCCAGTTTATTGTTGCCAAAAAGGGTTTAGTGTTGGCACAGACCACCTCATCATTAACCAACAATCTAAAGAAATATGATAGAATAACATAATAGGTTTCTGTAGGGCTAATCATGAGGTAAAACTTGATTTTCCCTGTTTTTTTATTGTTTTTGTTTTTGTTTATGTCCATCTCGGCATTTATGTGTCTACAGTAGCCCCTGTTTTAATTCAGTTTTATTTTAATGCAACTTTTGCAACTAAATTGTCTCTAAGGGCTGAAACCAAAAGTTTAAACCCCCCAGGTAACCACAGTGGCAAGGAAAAACTCTTTTTGTAGAAGAAGAAACCCTGAGCAGGACCATGCTTCACACCATCTTGCATGAAACTGGTTACTCCAAACTGTGTGAAGTTGAGGATGTAGTTTTTCCTGGACGTCAGCGCGATGATGATCTCCTCACCGAGTTCAGTAAGATACACTAAAGCTTCTGATGACCCCTGCATGGATTGAGCAGCAATAAATTACAAATAGATGACTAATATATTTGACAAGACATGGGAAATATATTTTGACATCAGAAAAATAGAATAGAATAGAATGGTCTTTTATTTATCCCACAATGGGGAAATTGCACCGTTTCAGTAGCAAGCTTTAGAAAAAATATAAATATAAATATAAATATAAATATTAAACATATTTACAAGGAAAAAGAAAAATAGAATAAAATTAAAATTTGAAGAAAATAGGATGTGAGAATATATACAATCTCAATGACCTGTATACAAGTATGGGCAGTTATTACACATGAGGTAGATTGTAATGACTAGGATGCTGCACTAAACAGTCTGGTGGCTGTAGGGAGGAATGACCACTGATGGATGTCAGCCTTGCCAACGTCCTCCTGTCCGCCACCCCCTTGATGGAGTCCAGGCTGCAGCCCAGGACAGAGGCAGCTCTCCGAACCAGCTTGTTCAGTCTCTTCCTGTCCCTGTCTGTGCTGCCTCCTCCCTAACACCTGATGGCATAGAACACTGCTGAGGCCACTACAGTCTCGTAGAAGGTCCTCAGAAGAGCCCTGCTCACACTGAAGGACCTCAGTCTCCTAAGCAGATGCAGGCGACTCTGGCCCTTCTTGAACAGGCCGTTGATGTTGTGAGTCCAGGCTAGTTTATTGTTTAGATGAACACCTAGGTATTTAAACAAGTCCACCATCTCTATGTCTGACCCCTCTGTACTCCTCCTCGTTTCCCTCTGACACACAGCCAATGATGGCGGTGTCGTTGGAGAACCTCTGGAGATGGCACCTCCCGGAGTTATGTCTGAAGTCTGAGGTGTAGAGGGAGAAGAGGAATGCATCACAAATGTGATTGACTTCTAAAAGCCAACTGTCAGGTACCAACCAAATGTTAGATTCGTCTTAATTCTAATCATCTGAGTGTGTAAATTATACCCAGTCCAAAGGTCACTGATGTTACAATCAAAATCTAACCTCCATTTGAGAATATTTTGTATCAGGCTTCAAGGAAACATCTTTCTGTAGAGTGTCCCACGCTCTCCTCTTCTCAGATGCTGTTGATTACATCAGCAGCAAGCTTTTCTTCACCAACAGTCTTGGCCATCAGTTTGTTTGGTTATACACTATAAACAGACTCGAGATCAAGTCACGGTTGTTTGGATTTAGTGGCTACATCATTGCAGCTAATATTAGCAGCACTAGGGGTCACTTTTGTTAGCATCTACAGTGGTTTCATGGAGTGTTTGTTTGTTTAGGCATTTCAGATGATTAGAGTTTCCTGCTTTTGCCTGGAAAATGCTAACTTTTTTTTTAACCTTAAATTTTAAACAATGACATCTTCTTCTTTTTTATACTATGTCAAATTCCACTTTTCCCCACTTATTAGTAAATGATTTGCATGACCACTGCTGAGCAGTCCTCATAAGAAAGCTAGCTAATTAGCTAGATCTCTTTGGCTAGGTAGCTATGTAGCATTACATATTTTTAATATTTTACTGTATTTTATTGAGCTTTGCTTTTTGGACCTGTTTTGACTCCTCATCTCACAGTTTATCTATTTAATCCTTTTTTCTGTTTGTTGTCTATGACCCCCATTCCACCACCACCACCACTGACCATATAGAAGCGCTGCAGCCATTATCTGTGGTTACGGGAAAAAACAGGCCTTTTATCCCAGTGACTTTGTTCCCTCGCTCCCTGAAACCCATCACCCCCGCCCAACCCTGCCCCCCACCCCCTGCTGGTTTGTGTATGTCAAAGCCTTGTAATTTGGCCCAACGTATGGCCCAGTGAGCTGCAGTTAATGAGAGACTGTTTGAGACTTAAACGCACATGAATAATCATTGGAAGCTGCAGCTACAGAGAAGCCGGGAAAGAGAAATTTAGATATCAGCACACGCAGAGAAAATCGAGGGACCGTGCGATCAGAAGCCGTACGTCGACACGTGTAGTGCTAACTGTTCCACAGGCCCAATTAGAACCCCTCATTTCAGTTGAACAACAGTCAGCAGCTAAGTCCTCACCTTAAAATTCATTATCAGAAGTTCCAAGAACATCTGGAAAAAGCAGAATTTTGGAAAGAGGTTCAGTGGACGGATGGGGTTAAAAAACAACTTAGCAATAAATTAAATTTAAAGGAATGTGTAATCTGTAATTTTTGGACCTAGAATTTGTACTGTTTGGAGATTATTTTATTGATGGGGCGTGGACAGTTAGCACTATCATTATTTAGCATGGTGGCTTAAGCAGCTAAAGGCCTGTTTGTTGACTTGTTTAGCAAGCACCTTATATGTTTGGAAAGCCATTGGAGTATCTCTGAATCTATAGAAGGCAGGATTCTGTAAATTGGGGCTTGTTGAGGTGAGACTAAAACCAATGCTTGGAACATGTGTATGTACAGTATATGGGACTTTACATTAACAGCTAGAATGCTAAGGAAAAACTGGCTTTTTTTTTTGTATTGCTTGTGCACTATGACTTGTACTAGCCTGCAAAAGGAAATGTAATAATAAGATGTATTGGTACAGGCGGGCCTTTAAGAAAGAACTGACTGTATTACCTCGGAACTGATTTAACACACTAATTAGCATGGATCAGGGGTACCCTTTTGTTCCAAAAAGACTCAATCTGCCTAGCACCAGCTATAAGGGCAAAGGAGTGTAATGCTAAAAGTCAAAACAGAGCCATTCATTTACTCTTGTTGAGCTAAGTGCATTCTTGGCTCACAGTTGGAGGCATAGCACCAAACTGTGCGGCTAAAGCCAGAGAGCCCATTTGTGGAGGCAAATGTCACCGTGTCACACCGCCCAGCATCTCCGCGATGTTCTCTGTCTAGCTGGTAACCCGCGGTGCCCTTCAGCTCTGCAACTCTCGTGTCTGCATTTGTTGTACAGCTTTTTATTATTTTCAATTTGAATGCCGACGCCACCACCCCCTTCCCACTTTCCCAGGCCTCTTCATCATGTCCACCTTTTTGCTTTTCAGATCATTCACCGCTGAAGCATTCTTTTTTTTTCTGCTTTGTGTGCGGCTTAACAGTTCGCTGAACGTTACAGTCATAGCCTGGCTAGCTTTTATTTTTGCCCTAGCATCACTCAGCTTCAGCTGAATCATCACTCCTTCCTTATACCTTTCTTTTAGTCAGCAAATGGACCTTTTTTTTCTGCTAATAGCACAGAGGCTAACTAAGCCTAACAGAAGACCACTCCATCAAGAAGATGGAGTGATCTGGACCCCCTAGCCCCCCCTTCACGTGTCACAAAAACTGTTTCATCTTTGCGGTCGCCTGTTTGCTCTCCAACCATAGCGAGCCCCAACGGTTTGCGCGTGGCCACTCGATCACAAAACCAAACAGTGAGTGTGTGCTCTGGGTGCAGCGAAATGTTTTATACGGCAGCCGCGTGTGTGGAGCTGCCAAGATAATGAATAGGCGACGCAGCTCATGCATGCTAATGTTATGTTGTAAGCAGTTTTGTTGACAAGTGCTAATACTTCTTTCATACTATCATCAAAAGCAGCTAATACAACAGCCATTTCTCTATAGCACTCCATGCAAGACATGATGGATTGTGACCTTAATATAGGTTAGCCGAGTTTTGAAAGTTAAACAACCTGCAATAAATCATGGAATTATTACAATGCTCTTTAATTGGTTAAGGACTGTTTATTTCCTAAAGAGGTAGGAAAAATTGGGTTTCTGCACTTTTTAATTTGCAAAGTGCATTTTCATTACAAATGGCAGTTTAATATTACCCTCCTTTGTCATGCAAAATACACAGCACCCTGGCAATCTATTAATTGGACAAACCTGCGGTGCCAGCGTAAATTCTCCCACAACCGCACTCTGTTTCCACCTCTCTTTACCGCACTCGTTCTCTCAAGCTCTCGGGTGGTGAGGGCCACTGCCATCTATCAGGAGCAGAGAGCAGAGAGACAAAGTTAAACACTCTCTCGCCCCCTTGCCAAGCCTTATCTGCTGATGGAAACGCCATCACAAAGCGCAACACAAATGAGGACCAAATGCAAATGACACATCGTTGTTATTTGCATGTAGCTTATTAGGGGATGGTTAACGTGAGGGATATTTCTGCCTCTTGTTGAGTCTGGGTTGAACTGGACTAAGACCGTTCCACTCCCCCCTTTCCCTTTTTTTCATTTAAGTATAAACCAACAGTAGTCAATTGGCTTTTTAATGACAAATAATTAAAAAAAATAAATAAAATAACACAGAAAGTTAATTATTATCAATGACATCAAAAATAATAGAATCATATTAGCCTGCCAATAAATAAATAAATAAAATAAAACCTTGTAGGACTGGGGCAATAATAGGTTTGGAAAGTTTTGAAATGCTTTAGAAATTGTCACTGGTAACTGTAACCTCTATACATAAACAAGGGCAAAACTGCTCATCAGAAGTCACTGTTACAGACGTTACTCTACATATTTGATTTTGCCAGATTTTATTCTAAAATATACAGTGTACTATAGGAATCTCTTTTTTTTTTCTTTTTAAACTTCCCTGTATAAAAAAAAGAAAAAAAAAAAAACATATTTGCTCTTAATTGTTGCTGCACTGTGGAAATCATCTAGAATAATGGAAAGATCGCCCCAATTCACAGGATCAAAGGTCAGCACCTAAAATGATTATATCACTGTGTCCATGGCAACATCTCTCATGAGCCAATTTGCACTGCTAGATAGATACAGAGATGTGGAAAGAATATATGTCATTTCCTGTTTCTGCAAAATATAGCCTGGACACGAACATCTTAAATATCTGTTTCACTTGACATGCTTTCATCATATCTGGGATGTAACAACTCATAATATCAGTCATTTGTAGGTGGAAACATAATTCCATTTGTTTTTTCTCTTGATTGGAATAGAGCTCACATATGGACCAAAAATCATGTGAATCCTAAAATCTGTGACCGGAGTGGCGTATGACTCCCTGATGGCAGAATCGCGACACATTGCCAGCTGGCTTTGACAGGGTGCCACCCAGACGTGTCACCGCGCTGTCCTGTGTCTCTAACCTCAGCCAACACACGCACGCACAAATGCAACACATAGCACACGCTATAAATCCCCGGGAGGCCATCACTCACCTGTCATCCTCCGATGCCTCGTAGACCAATCAGACGCCGTCTCGTGAGACACGGTGTCACACATTTAAGGATGCATGACAAAGTGTTCCTTGATTTCCCAGTGGCCACTGTCTGCAGACTGCACACTCTCTTCTGAACATGCGTGAGCATGTGCTCGCACCTACGACAGCCTTTCATAAGAGGCACGCCAAAGGCCATTAACCGTGCTGTGTGTTAAAAGCTGACGATGTGCCTTATGTTGTCCTATCATTTTCTTTAACGTTTCATTGGTTCCACAGCAATACCCTGCGACCTGCCAGAGAAAAGCTGTTTTGTTTGTTTGTTTTGGATGCTGACATTTCCAAAGACCAGAAAAAGATCGACGGTTGACCTGCCGTCTCACTCCCCTCCTGTGTGTGTGTTTCTTAGTGCCTTAGGTTTTTTTTTCTCTTCCTGGCGGTTATTTTACTCTGAGCCCAGCTAAATAAAAGATTCTGGGGAATGCTTTCAATATTAGAGAGGAGAGTGAGAGGGGAGAAAGGAATTACTAATAGTTGTAGTCTAGTTCAAGTTGTTCGGGTCTCAAAGTTGCCTTCTTTTTTTTTCTTTTTTTTTGATAACCCACACAGTGATTTTGTTCAGAGGACCAAAAAAAGGCATTTTGGACCCATTACTCAAGCCATTGTGGTTGTGCACTCATATGAAACAAGGTGGAGAGGCGGAGGTGGGGGCTAGAGAGGCGAAGAAAGGTATAGCGCCAAAGCTCAATTGCAAACATCGCTTTTATGCTGGATGAAAGCAGAACTTCAATTGGCGGGAGCTTTTAGGGTCCTGTTTATGGGGTTGCGCTGAAGAAAGGCGTACGGTGTTGCAAAAGCCATTTGTGCCACACTTCGCACAATCATGGCTTTTTCTTCAAAAATGTTGTTTGTAATGGGTGACTGAGGCAACAATTATACCGGTGAATCTTTGAAGCCAGAGGCTCCGGAGCGCAGGCGAAGTGCACGAGACACGAGTAAAGAAAAAAAAAAAAAAAGGAGCATAATCTTCATAAACTAGCAACTAGCAAACCTGCCATTTTACAATAGCATGTGTATTCCTGTTACAGTGCTATTGTGTGCAGTTTGTGTTCAAGATTTCCCTTTTGTTAAAGTGCCGTGTGACAACCTTCTGTCAAACTCTGTTATTAGTCGCAGCAATTTGTTGCGTGGATTATGACGGGGGCCAAACAGTCATGATGTTCTGATTCCTAGCTCCAAGGAAGAGGTGTTGCTTCTGACAAAAATCCTGCGCTTATTCAAAAACCAACAGCGTCTCGCACAGGTTGAGATAAGTCAGTCATAAATCAATTTACCAAACCGTACAGTTTAAGCTGGCTTTTCAGACTGAGAGTGTTTTGGTAATGGAGTAATCCTTTTTAATAGATAATACACACACCCACACTCTGAACAGAGTTTGATGGATTAGCTTTTCTGCCGAATTCCATGGATGACATCTTTGAGTGGAAATCCAGGTGTGATGATCCTTTTACCTCTTTTTTTTTTTTTCCTTTCATGAGCTGCAAATTGCTGACTGGGTGGGTAAAATGCCATCAGAATGATGAAAGCTCCGAAAGAGCCTTTTATAGGCGCCTATTTGTGTGTATCCCGCTTCATAAAATATATTATGTAAATATAAACTGTTTGCCATATAGTTAAATAATTCTTACATTTATTTTCCAAGAAATTCAATGGTAAATCTGGGGCTGTTTCCTTAGAATCTGAAAGGATTTGTCCTGACTTAGTACAGGACAAATAAGGACCCCTAAAACAGGGACGAACATTGCTCCACCTTCTACTCACCGGTTACAGAACAAGTCAAAAAAGCTGCTCTAGACAGATCTGAAAGAGCAGCCACAAAAGAAATCAGCACTTCTTGGCCATTTGTCTGTCACCCTTCTTTTTCTGCTTTCATCACCTTCACCTCTGACTTCATTTCCCCTTCATGGATCTACACCCACTAGTGGAAGGTTTGGGGGAGTGGTGGTGGGGCTTCGCTCAGGTGTGCTGCTATACAAAAGCAGAGAGTGCAAGTGAAACAGCTGGAAGCATATCAATTTATCTCTTCCCACCTGTGGTTAGCTGTCCATGGCCGTTCGGCGTCTCTTGGCTGTTCTCTTTCACCTGTGGCAAGGCGTGACTTTAGAAAGTAAAAGTACCAGCAGTCATGTTCTGCCCGGCCTCAACCCTGACTGACGGGCCTGTCAGCAACGCGGTACAAAACACCTGAGCAGAAAAAAAAACCCCCACAGTTGGCCAAAATCTCCATCGCTCATGTGCGTTACCGCTCTCCAAATCAGCTATTTGTTGTTTTGTTCTTTTTAGCTTCAGATGAGGGCCAATCATGGGTGTGCGGGATGGTTGAACTGCGTGGTGGCGATTCGTCATAGTCTGTCCCATCTCCCGCATCCAGAGGTGATCTGCTTGACGCAGCTGGGTTTGTTTGTTTCACCAATACAGGCGAAGTAGATATAGACAGAAGACAGGGAGGGGAAAAAAAGAATCAAAGGTGTGTGAGTGCTTGGGAGGCCCACTCGATTCTTTTCTTTCAGTGTTGAGTAGGAAGTGGCAGTTGCCCAACGAGACACCTCTTTGCACACTTCCCCAGCGGAGATGATAACTATCCTGATGATTTATAGATCCTAATAGACATCCCCTCTCTTGGCCTGGATGAGATGTCAGAATTGATGGCTGGCAGACTTTTATTACCTGGTATGGTGTGTGTAATTAGGTTAAATAGATGGGTTGGACATGCATGGTAAAGGCTACATTTCTCACCCCAACTGGATTTATTGGCCACGCTCTGCTCTCTGAGGTCCGCTCTAATGCGCTCATTTGCATGAAGGCACATGTAGCCGATGTGCGTATCCCTGTTACGTCAATGGCAGAGCACAATGACAAGGGCTCCACTTATGAATAGTTCAGTTCAGTGGCTGGCAACGGTCAGGCCCGCCAACTGCCTATTAACTATGATATGAAAGCTGCCTGGCAAGTGGTTGGATTGATACTTGACACGTCAAACAAAGCTCACTTGTCATTGTAATTACTATACGTTGAGTATTAATTTCACGGTCGTCCATATTGCCAGCGTGAGAGGGCCTGTCTGTTACTTACATCTTCAGTAACAGCTGTCTATTCAGCCAGTCTATCCATCCGCCTTTCATATGTTCAACAGTCTCAGAAATAACGACTTCATAATGACTGTGATTGCCTCACGTTTAATTATAACTCACCGCCACTGCTAGGATTAAGATGTATTTTCTGAAAAAAACATACCGCTTTTCCTTCTTGCAGATGTCCAGCTGAGCGTAAATCAGATGAAGCAATAGCGGCGGTGTGTTATGACCTGCTCGCTGGATAGATTTTAAAAGCAGCCACTTTATTCGAGTTACCCTGTCATTTGCTCGAGGGTTCATCCCATCTGTGTGTCAAGGATGGGCTAATAATGAAGTGAATTTGATAAAGTAAGTTGATAATGAGAGCAAGCCAATCCCGCAGCAACGGGATGGAGGAGTTGACGGTGCGCTGGCCGTCTAGCCTGCAGTGGTAGATGCTACTCTTCAGACTTCGGTGACCTTCACAGATTCCACTTACCCCTCCAGAACCCATCACCAGATTGAATCGCGGAGGAGGCCTGTTGTTCTCCCTGACTCGCCCCTTCGTAGAAGCGCATGTGCACGTGTGCACGCCCCCGAGTGTGGCAGGATGATTTCATTCGCCAAGGTCTCCCCCTTCTAGTTCGGCAGGAACAAAAATAATCTTGCAAAGAGGGACACCCGCATTCGCATGCATTCGTGCACGCGGGCCTTTTGCTAAAACCAAGGCCAGGCAATTGTCTCGAAGGAGCTGATCCATGCTGCTTTAGGCGTGCGCACACTTACGCACACATTCAGGCTCCAATTTTCTTGAACCCGGCTACCCTCCCAGTGCATTAGGACCAACTCTGTAAGCCCTCCTGTAATGTGGGTGCAAAGCAGAGCAATTTGTGTAATATCACACACATCCTTCTTTTGTGCACATCCGCCTTTTGTTTCGCCTTGCAAGATATCCTTCCCTCACACACTTTTCAATGTTTTTTCTCTTCGCTACTTTTTTCCCCTCCTGTCCCACCCTTCCCAATTCTTCACCCCCAGGGTGAGCAGACACCATGAAGGGTCCACTCATGACGGGGCCCATTGACAGGCTAGAGTGGCAGTAACTTATTGTCTATTGATGGAGTGTGACAAATCATGTGGGAACACAAGGGTGCATGAGCATGCCTGCATGTGTGTGTCTGCATCTAATCCGTGTGTGTGTGTATGTGTATGCCCGCATGAGTTTTTGCCTATTTTCTGTGCCTGCACTTGCATGTGCATGTGTGTGTGTGTGTGTGTGTGTTTGCACGGAGCGTCTTAGTGTGGGGCAGGCGGGCATGGCTGAGACCCTTCACAGCTCATTTAGCCCAAATAGGGCCACCTGGGTGGTGGGGGAGCTCAACGGGACGGCCCTGGCACCGCGGAGCCCCGCTGACAGCCACCAAATATAGGGGCTCCGTCAGCCTATTAATCAACACAGCCGCGCTGACAAATCACCACAACTATGACCTAATGAGGAGGGGGGGGGCTACAAAAGAGGTAGAGACATAATAGAGGAGTGAAGGAGCCAAAAGAAGTATATATACAGAGGTGGAAAAGCTTTAAGCATGAGGCTAAGTAGTGAGAGAGTACAGGCCTAATGAATAGGAAACGAAAGAAGGAATAGCCTGACATTGCAACTGGCACCTTGGGCCATGTGGGTAAGTCACAAGGTAATGAGCGGAGCACGCTAACACAGCTGTCACTTGTAGCTGGTCGTCAGATCTCTCCTTACACGCAAAACTACTGAAAATGGTTTGTTATGAAAGCCCAAATCACACTTTCCAGAACATAACAGAGCGGATATTAGCGGACGCCCGCTCAGCCTCAGCAGTTCGCCACAAAATAAATTAGACTACAAGTGCTTTCTAGACAGTGTTGTTTTTTTTTTTTTTGTTTTTTTTTTTTTTTGCAGATACTTCAGAGCAAATTAGAGGTAAGAAGACATTTGAGTTTGAACGCAAACAACATTGATGTATGTCTCCTTCTCTCGTTCCCACCCCGAGGTGTGCTAGCATCTAATCTCTGCTCTACCAATCTCAGGTCCAAATCACATTAGCTGGGATCAGAGGTGAAACTAGAGCTTTTCAACAGCAGCCTGTTCTCACTAATGAACCCCCCATGGCCATCCAGTGCATATTACAGCCACACTGAGTGAGGGGGAGAAAGTTTTGCAATAATCATTATGTAATTGCGTATTGCCCAGGTTTCCATTGCCCTGACATTTCAAAAGCTCGATAGCAATATCTTTATGTTTCTCTAAAGGGAATACGTTTGGAAAGGCTGTACTGTATATGATTGATGGTTTTCTGAGGCGAGGCAATCTGCTTTGGAGTAATTATATAGCACAGTGTCCGTCAGAAGTTTATTTTACACAGTATAAGTTTATTTGCGGTGAATCTTTTGTTGGGAACCAAGATTGACTTAGCTGGCATTGATTGTGTTCATGTGTGTGACCCAGCTCTCAAGTAACTCAATGAACCCTAAGCTTTCACCTACAGCTAAAAGCATCACCGCCACAACGCACGCGCGCACACGCACATCTAAACCGCCTCCGGTTCATTTCCCGCATTTACACAATTTGCTTAAAGGATCCAAGTTCTTCTTGTGCAGGAATAATCACGCGTCAGGAACACTGGGGTGAATATTCAAAAGCAGCGGCGTCTTATTGACTCGTACTTGTCTGCCGCGCTGTCCAGCTGTGGGATCTATGTGATGCACTAAGCCCAGACTGTCCATGCCATCGACCCACCCAGGATGGAAGGCCAATTGAGAGGATGCACAACTGCTTGCTCCTTCCATCCATTACCAAGTTATAGCGATGTCTCCACAGCTTCTGGAACGCCGTTGTCTGAAAATCGCCTCGTTGCGCATTCACGAGCAAATCTGGTTTAATTTCAAGAAGAGTGAAGCTCATTGACTGAAGCATTTCAGATCGTCACGTTTGCGCATCCATCACTGAACTATCCTTCATCCACTTTAAGGGAAGCCATTTCTTTGACCAAGGTGGCTGAATAAAGGTACTTTGTGTTTTGTTTTTATTCAGGTTTTCATAGCGAACAAGCACTAAACAGAACTCGCTTCTCACCATTAACATCAATTTAATACCTTTGGGCATATTAGTGCAACAAAGTCTGGACTTGCGCAGCAACTGTGCAGGTGAGGCCTTGGCGTCACCCTATTGCAGCGAGCAGCTCACTAATGCAGATTTTACACTGTCAAACTGTGAGTTCACATCGTTTGGAATAGCCAGAGTGGGTGTGTGTAGTGTCAGTGTGTGCATGTTCTCTTGACAACATAGACCTTTACACCATCAAATCCCCACAAGGTGAGGCACAACTTGAAAACAGCTTTTCATCGCCTCCCTTATCTCTTACACACGGCTGCTGGCAGCAAGAAGAAGCAAGAAAAACTGAGAGAGGCAGCATAATAATGTTATTATTGGGACGGAGGGGGTAAAATAGAGCAGCAACGATAATGATCAGGAGATTAGGACGGCGCACAACAATAAATTATGTAAAGTGTTTGAAAACACATACAGCTATAATTAAGTGGCATTTGATTTTTAAATGAGGTGACAGCAAGGTTTTATTTATCTTCTTAACTTTCACCAACTGCCATTAGCATGGTCCAAAATGAACTGTTTGAAATGGTGAGAGAACAGGGCCTTAATCTGAATACCACACATGCACACACACACACACACACACACACACACACACGCATGCACACACAGGTAAGATCAGCATCTTAGAGTAAGCAGGTTAGTGCAGTTTTGGGGGGAAAAAACTGCATTAGTGCAATGCTAAACATGTCATTAGGTGTGGAAGATGAACATTATAATCTGAACACTGTTTTCACAACAGGCACTCCTGTCTTTGACTGTCAATAACCAACAAAGTGGCGCTGAGAACCTGTGTAAAATAACGCTAGAATAACGCTGGAATTTTTACCAGACCTTTGACCTTGGTTTTCAAGGGTTTCTTGAAAGATAAAGATAGATAGATACATACTACATACACCATAATACAGCATAGTCAGGTTTTTATAAAAAGAAAACAGGTTGTTCCATTTTTTATTTTTTATTTTATATTTTCTTTTTTTGGTCTGGCACAGGTTTATTACTATTCTAACACTACTTGTAATTTAACTTTATCTCTCAGACGAATAAGAATAGCGTTTGCAGCTTAACCAGCGGTGTAATATGTTAAAATATTAAATTTATTCATAGTGGCACTATGAATGGAAGTGGAAAGATGGCTTTGTTTGAATAGAAGTTTCACTCGATCAGCGCCCTAGAGCGAGGGTCTTTGTCAGAGCAGAAGTCGTGCTTTCTCAACCCTCACTGCTCCTTAGTAGATTCCACAGTTTACATCTGCAAAAACGACAAATTTCCTGAATAAGTAATAGTTTTTTTTCCTGTTAGCGGTGTGGTGGGTGTGCGCTGTTCAGCAGGGAGAGAGCACAATTGAAGTTTTGTTCTTGGTGGGGCGTCAGAAGCCGCTGACTTTATCCGACTCATCTTTGTTCATTAATTCAGGGCTGACGGTGTACGCATTTGCCAGCAATCTGTAAAGACGACGAGTTCGGGTGGGTTTTAATGAAGGGCAGGGGGTTCTTATGAATTATGTCTTGGTAATGAAACTTGAACAGCTGATTCAAAAATGGCAGTGATATGCAGACAAAGGTTAACAAGTGTCATGACAAGTGTCGAGAAACTGGAGATGAACCAACCTCCCTCCTCTTCGCAGCTGCTAAACGAGTTTTCATAAAACTACAAACAAAGATCTGTTTATAGCAAAAAGTGATTACATCAGCTGTTGCGGACCTCAGACTGGGAGAGGCGTTCTCCCTGGTCTCTAGAGGATGATGGGACAAATGGAATTAACCATGAAGACTGTAGGCTTCTCCCTCTTGCATCTGGTGATGGATGGAGATGGGATAAAGATAGCAGGCAATAAACTTTACCGGATGGGTAATACTCAGGTGCTCACAATTCAGAAATCGCATAACAAATATACCTCATAATTAGAAGAGCAAGGGTTTTTTGGAAATTTGAAATTCTGGTTCTATAGGTGCATTTGAGCTGCTGAGAAGTGGGCATTATTATTTGTTCACTTACATAAGGAAGATGGTGGAATCAATATATTTACTCCTCTTTTTTTTGTTTATTTAAAGCTTTTGATTTTAATTTTCTTTTACTCAATAAGATTTATTTGAACTATAAATGCATGTTTTGACCAGATAAGAGAGAGAAAAAGAAAAAAAAAAAACACCTTAAATGCAATAGGGTGGGAGTTGAAAGGTCCCAAAGGTTTTGATTTCTTTTACAAAAGAGCAACACTGCGAGGATTTATGTCAGCCAGAATCACACAGGCACAGATTGGCTTGTGCGTGCCGTCATGTTCTTTCACAATTAAGCCTTCTCTTGGGTGCTGTTTTGGTGAAAGTTGCCGGCCTGCTTAGCCAGGCTTAGCCAGGCTAACGGAGTCAGTCGGGATGCTGGGTCAGAAGAAGGAAGGGGTAAATAAGGGTGCGGGAGGAAGAGGGTGACGAGGGGAGATAGGAAGCATAGAGCATCATCATTCTTTCCCATTAGCATCAGAGCGGCACTTCACTGACCAGGAGAAGTCTGCCAGATGTTTTGGTGATATTTTCATGCAATAACATGCACGAGCAGCATGGATTTTTAAATTGGACCTCACCATGTCAAACACAAACAAGATGTCCTCTGCCTCCTCTTTTTTTGTGTGTGTGTTCCCCCTGGGGCAAGATTCAGGAGAGCTTACCCACGAAAGCACAATGAAGCTGTTTTAAAGATTGTACCCAACTGTGTCCAATATACAAGCGTCACAGTCACACTGTGGTGGACAAGCAGCCTAATGATGTCTGAAATACCCACACAGCCTCTATGATATGCTTTGGTAATTGCTATCCTCCTGTCTGCAGTGCAAATAAATGTGGAATCGGTGGGCAAACACATTAATATGGAAATGTCTACATTAATTTGGAGCATGGTCTAAATTATTCAGTAATTAAGCCACTGCAAATTTGCACAAACTTTCCCCTGGATGACTGGAGAGAACAGTGAGGAGCTACAGTCATGCGAAGGGATTTGAAATATGTTGTCGCGCGGCACAAACGCTTCTTCTTATTATTCCTAATAGCAATACATGTATCTTCAGGAATAGATTCCTGACATGGGCACACACATTGATGGAGGCACGTGGAAACATTCCTCCTGCAGACCTAATGGGAGTTTTCATTTCTATATGATCACGGACCCCAGCTGCTAATTAGATTAGCTTAGCACTGCACAGAAAACTGAACAACAGCGGTGAATGCCCCAGTGTCTAAAGCCCCTCACAAACTCGCTAATGACTATTTTATACCAAAGCTCATTCCTTTAATTAATTTTAAAGAAAAAGGGTAAGTCGCATCACTCTTGAGAAATTCAGTGAGTTATATTTTCCTTTTGTAAGGGTAAACCAGATGAGGAGCGATGTGAGTTCTGAAGAAAACATCTCAGGCTGATGACGTATGGACAGTCAGTATTAAAGCAGAACTTTGGTCTAGAGATGATGTCCATTCTTCCAAATGTAAGATACAAAGTTCAGTATTAGAGCGTCATATTAAAAAATAAATAAATAAAGTCTTTGTTTAGGTGATGACAGGGTTGTGAGGATTGTAGGCAGGATCTTAGTGATTCTAATGTTACGGCATCTGAAGTTCTGTCTGTTTGTCTGTCTGTCTGTCTGTCTTCTAAGCATGCATCTGTGTGTGTGTGTGTCTCTGTGCGTATGTGTGTGGTTCCACATTACTGTGTGAAACAGTAATGCTTCTGAAGCTTTGAGCGTGTGTGCGTGAGTTGCGTGTCTTTGCCAAAGCACGTACGACCATGTTATCTCGTGTAACTGCAGAGGTCCTTTCAAAAAGGCCTTCCCAGATCAGATCTCCCCTGATCTTTGATCAGACGCTCTGTGATTCTCTTCCTGTCTCTCCACTGCCCTGTAGCCAGGTGGATGGGCTCTGAGCGGGAGATGGTTGATTCTGGCGTGTTTGACCCAGGTCCTTAGACGTGAAGAGGGGAGCTTTGTCGGGACATTCCGAGTCACCATAAAAGCTGCAATGAGAGACAGAAAAAGGTGTTTGTAATGAATCGTATTTTTTAATCAACAGTACAAACGACATTCCCCATGTACGTACAATGCTTGCATGCTAGCAGGAGCACAGGTCAGAGGTCACTTTGAATTAGATTTACTTTGCTATTGCATTTTTATTTCCCCCCTGTTGATAGGGAGTGATTTCGTGTAGCTTTTGAATGGCCATCAGTTTGGATTGAGATGAATTTCAGGTGGGGCCTAATGCGGAGTGGCATCGCCGCACCGTGCGGACATACTGTAAACCTGACACTGAGTTGATCTGACAATAGAATGGTATCAGTGTAGCAGCTAGCGAGTCAGAAGGTAGAACATAATCCCCTCTGTCAAGTCTCTGTCTCGTCAATATTCAAATCCAGCCGGCTGTCCAATGGCTGTCAGTTACAATTCTGCCTCCGGCTCATGGCCTAGCACAGGCACAAATCTAAATTGAATTGGATGTTTGCTTCTCAATGGAAATTGGGACTAAAGGATGACCCCCGCCCTTCCGCCCAGTCCTGTATTCTACTTATTGGTCCCCTAAAATGATTTTAACATGCATTGTCCATCCCCAACTTATACCTTCTTTTACAACCCATGTTGTATTTTATCTAAAGGTTTCTGTTGTTTTGTCTGTTTTTCTTGTCCCCGCTGCTTGTCAGGTTATATTGAAGGTCTCATTTGGTAAAGAGCACCGTAGATCAAAACTGGGGATATTTCTTTCCTTTGACGTTGCTTATTGAACAAGTGACATGTCTGACTTCAGGTTGTAAACTACACTCAGAAATGATGTCAGCCTCTCGGCCATGTGTTTTATCATATTTATATAAATGTAATGTGCGGTCTGCAAAATGAGAGGGTGGGAGCCAAAAACACCAAACTCTGTCTTCATTCATCAGTGCAGGTCACTGTGATTATATTTACTCTCCATCTTTTTGCACTAACCTTTTTTTTAACAAAAAAAAACACAACCAAAAAATGATTTGAAAATTGTAAAATAAATGGATGAACCATCTTCTCTTTCTCTCTTTCTCTTTCCATTGCTCTCCCTCGTCCAGCGTCTTTCTTCCTACTGCTCTGACACATGTCACCCTGGCAGGCACGGAAAGGCCTGACCTTTAGAAAGTTTAGCACTTTAAATATTTAGGCTTGGGTTATGATGGATCCTCCGGGCCATGTGCAAAACCTCTGATTAGGGCTGCTGTCAGAGTCATTTAGCCAAGCGCCTGGCCGCCGGTGGCGCTCTCTGTTTGACAGGCGAGCCTTTTAAACAAACAGCAGTCCCGGTGGCGGAGCAGGCAGGGCACAAACACCCGACTCGGTGAGAGAAACCACTCAGCCTCGCTGACAGTTGCGGAGGAAAACCGCTGGCCACTGCCTCTCTCCGATCCTTGGAGCGCACCGTCATCTTTTCTTTGGGCGAGTTTTTTTTTTTTTGTGTGTGTGTGTGTGTAATTTGTGGCCTTTGTTTCTTTTGCTTCCAATTGCTGGATAGTCTTCACCAGAGTTGGCGCCAAGCAGCTCATCACATTGATGCTCACATGATCAGGACTCTGTTGCCTGCCTTTCTATCTCCCCCCACACCCCCAACCACCTCCCAACACAATCTCCAGTGACATCAATCCTGTAAATATACAATTCTTAATATGTGTGTCCTGTTCTATATTCAGCAGAAGAGCGCAGTCAGCAGCTCAGCGTTAATGCATGAGAAATGAGCACAGCCCATAAGAATTAAAGGGTAAGGCTTTCCCTATTAAGATGCAAATTCTGCGGGGAAAAGTTGCCAAAACGAGGATAGAGCGAAGTTGCCGTCAACTGCGATGCACTCGTGCATTTCTAAGAGGCGGTCTTGATTCTTGGGCGTTGAGATTAGATCCACCCGGCCAAGGACCTCGTGCATTTTCCGGCTCATTTTCATCAGAAGATCAGCCAATCAGGACATATATGCAACCCGCACTTCCTGGAACATCTTACACTTTTGGCAGAGCTGTCTTGTGACGGCGTACACGGCAACTGTCATTGTAATTCAATCTGTGTCTGCCTGTACTCCTTTGTTTCTCTCTTTCTCCCGTTCTCTTTCTCTCTCATTTCAAATTTGCACTTAACACCTTCCTGAGAAGAGGCTCCTCATTCATCAACGGTGTTTGTCCCAGTGACAAGCAAGGCACCTCCTGCATATCAATATCAGCTAAGACAATGCTGAGCCTGTAACCTTCAGCTAAATGTCATTCTGCTTAATCCTATTTGAAAATTAAACATTGAAAAACCTTTAGCATACCTTCCTGTCTTCCTTCCTCCCTCGCCTTCTTTATTGGCCTCCATTCCTCCGCCTCGGTGCTCTTGCTCGCACTGTCATTGTGTGTGTGCGCGTCTCAGCTATGTTAGGTGGTTCCATCAAACTGGTCATCTTGATGAAATGATGCGAAAAGTCCCTAAATTGGCAAATGTGCATTTGCAATAATGGTGCTTCCTGTAGTTCAGATTGGAAAAAAAAGACAGATCTGTCTGATGCATAGCAGCACAATAGCTTTACTGCAGGAAGAAAAGTTAAATCTATTGACCACTTGTTCGAAGTCTGGGGTTCAGCACTGGCAGGTCCGATATGCCCTTTATAAAACAGGGGGTTAAAAATCTTGCGTGTCGTGCAGGTACGTCTAGAGCGTGCCTCGACAAGTTAGAGGAGATTCCTGCGGGCGCAGAGAGGAAAACTTTATCACAATTCTCTGCATTTAGATGGGCACTTCTTAATATGCATGAAACACATAGGTGTGATTCTTCCTTGTTACACACACTCAGAGCATACCTACGTTAATGGCCCACCTTTGAAGATGCAGTGAGCTGTCGGTGAGTGGCAGGGGCAGGATAAAAGGAGGCGCACAGATTGCAATAAAAATTCAATCATTTGCAGTCGGACTGATATAATTCTTCCTTTTGGCGCAAGTGAGACGGGGGGGCTCAAAGACAGCCTTCAGCCAGGCTCTCCATATGGATTTGATTGACCACAGTCGCTCGTCAGGAGATTCAGCTGAAATGCCGAGTGTATTACAGCGCGCCTGCTCTTGATGTCTTTATATAATTCCGCACTTCTGGGCGTCGGGAGTGTGTGTGTCGGAAAGCGATACGGAGGAAACGCTTCGATTGGAGAAAAAGTCACAACATACATAAAGCCGCGGCCATTACGCCGTGACCCTGCCATGCACGGGGGGTCGGGAGGAGGAGGGGAGCCCAAAGGCTTTATCTTCTTCAAAGGGCCCTTAAATCACACAGGTGGGAGTAAATAGATACATAACAAAAATCGGCGCCAAGGCAGCAGAAGCTGTTATGAACCTGAGCCACAGAGTGTGAAGAAGGCGAAGACTCAAAAGTGAAAGTTTCACCTCCAATGTCAACACGCGTGTGTGTGCGAGGGTGTATTTTCAGTCAGGTCACGCCATACTGTTTTAAAAGTTGTTTGTGAGATTTTCTTTTCTTTTTTTGTAAAGGAATTTCCTTGGCGTGCTGTAAAAAGTGCATTAGGGTCCAATGTTCTCCTGTTTTCATTTAAGCCTGAGTGACAAATGTTTGATGGGTGTCGCAGCAGCTGATGTTCCGTTTCTCCATGCGTTCCAGGTGGGAGATGCAGGAGGGAGCAGAGCTGGAGGATGAAGAGAAAACTATGGTAAAGGAACTTCAGAATGCCTGTTGTGTTAGCAGCAGCAGCCAGGGAAAGAAGGAAGACCCTCTAGAAGCTGAGAAGATGCTGAAAAAAGAGACTCAGAGAGACACAGAGCCGCCCGGTTAGACGGCCGGCCAAAAGCCCTCCGTGATTTTTTAATTTTTTTTTTTCTAAAATCATTTTATGACTCTTGTGACATGCGGAAAACATGCAAGAACAGATGCAGAACACAAGGAGGGATGTGGGAAAGTTCCTCTTTTTCTTCACACACACGTGCATGTGCACACACAAATTCTTGCTGTTTTTATATGCTGCATCAGACCCATTTCATCCCTTTGGAACCCTGCTCCTCCTTTTTTTCCAAAGAGTTATTAACATTAGTCCCATGTGACATCTGTCAGCATTATGTGCAAACTAAAAACGTTTATTTTAATACAATTGTTATGTTTTAGAATGAAACATTAAAATTAAAAGTTCCTCCAAAACTGCAATATTAGTCTCCTGTCTCCGTTTGTGTTTGTGAGCACTTTAAAAACACTGAATNNNTTTGACAAGAGACAGTTTGAATATGCACAATCTTTATTAATACCTTCCATCTCATTTTTTAAACTGTTTAAATATTTAGTAGGAATATGGGCACATTTAATAATAATAATGCTCTTGGTGGGTGTTGTGCTGCTGATGATAATATTCATAATAATAATAATAATAATAATAACAATAAACAGATTTTGCTACTTTGCTACATATCTCTAAATTGCCTTATTTAGCTCTTAAAGAATGCAACGACCATTTTTTTAATTTGTTATCAGTAGTATTTGTTATGTGATATAAATGTAAGAACCTTTGTCTTCCTACTCAGTAAAAATATCATATACTTATATAAGATTGTGAACACCCAAAATAGTCTTTTCATAGTCATAGCTGGACTAAACACAGCGCATTGAGCTATGTATCCAATATCGAAAATCTGTAAATGGGTTTTTCAAAATAAAACACCTCGCATATTACACATTACAAAGTTATATGAGGGCGTGTTTAAATAGGGATGTTGCAAAAATACTAACATTTATTGTTGCTAATAAAATGAGGAGGAGGATATGCAGAAGCAGAACGGAGCCGACACCAACCATCTGTTCCAGCGCCAGCTGCTTGGGCGTTACTGTCTCTTTAAATGTCGCTTCTACTCGGTTGCCCCGGTAACCCGGAAGCTTCAGCTTCTCCATGCTCGGGCGCCTCTGACTTCTTCCTGGTTTAGTATGTTCGTGGAAAAAGCAGCTGCCGGGCAGTCGTTAACCAAAATGGTGCGTGAGTTTAACCCAAAAAGCATGCATAGGATCATGTAAACAGCCTTCCCCGAAAACGGTGTTGATTGCGGTTGTTTCGATTTTTTTAAAAAAAAAAGCACGTTGTGTCATCCTGCCTCTTACCACCATGCTGAGCAACTAAACGCTTTTTCGGCTTTTAACAGCACATGATGCACAGAGTAGCAGACACTGACAGAGGAGTCCGACTCCTTTTTTTAAAAAAAAGAACCTTTCGTATCGCCTGCAGCAAGGTTTTAAAAGCGAGGCAAACTTTGCAACGTTTGCATAATTAATAATAGTTGTAGCGCGCGTGCAAACTTGGGCATACCTGCGACAGCTGCCGCGCTAACATTTACATTTTTAATTGCAATAATGTGGACAAATTGCTGCACTTGGCTGTTTATGCACCGTGTTATTGCAGCGCAAATGCTCACTGCCCTGTTTATTCCTGTAAGCTGGCTGGGCTGTACATGACACCCAACAATAAGCACTCTAGGTTGCTGGGTCCCCAACAAACAAACAAACAAACAAACAAACAAACCAAACCAAAAAAAAGACGCACTTAATTTGCCCTGCTGCATAAAAGTATTATACTGGCTTGTGTGTAGGCGTGTGTATGTGTTTGCCTTCTCTCTCGCATTGTATCTCTAATTCTTTTACTTTTTTTTTTGCTGATGTTTAATCTCCACATGGAGCAGAAAGCATCTCTCTGACCAGAGAGGGTCCACACTCTCTCTACTTTGCTGTGACTAACGATGGCACAGATGTCTGGTCAAGAGGACAGAGAGAAAACCACTGCACTCAAAGGTAAAGGAGGGCGAAGTATTCTCAGCTGGACCATCTTCTCTGGCTCTACTTGGGGCCTCTCCCGATCCCCAGCATATCACAGGACCAACATACAAAAACCACCCCCAAACAAACCATTCCCTCACACATATTCACAACTGATGCTAATTTAGAGGTATGGATTCACCTGATGCATGTGTTCATTTTAAAGGGAAATTTTAAATACACAAAAATAAATTCAATTTTCCAGGTCTTCCATTTGGAATAATCAGCGTTTCTAATCATTCTCCTCAGGAGGATGAGTTTTGATTTAAAACATATTTTAAAACCTCCTGTGTTGCATTGGTAAAACCTACATGCTTCTTCTGGATCTTCTTAAGGTGTTGTATTCATCCTTTCTCCTCCTTTCCAGATTTGCTGTCAAGGATAGATTTGGATGAACTGATGAAGAAGGATGAACCTCCTTTCACCTTTCCTAAAACGCTCGAGGAGTTTGAATATGCTTTCAACGAAGGTGAGCCAACACTTCAGCGCACCGAGTCGCTTGCTTTGAGAAAGCAAAGGCTAAGTGAGTAAGCGGAACGAGTCGAACAAATCAAGTACAATAGGAATATTTTAGCCTGAGCCTGCAGAGGCTGCATTGTAGAGGATTATTGACTCCTGGCCTGTCGTTCTCCGTGGCTTTTGAAAGACACCATTTCTGCTAAGTAGAAAAACATCCGTCCTTGACTATCTTCAGGGTTTTGATGATGT
This sequence comes from Tetraodon nigroviridis, assembly GCA_000180735.1. Taxonomy (NCBI): domain Eukaryota; kingdom Metazoa; phylum Chordata; class Actinopteri; order Tetraodontiformes; family Tetraodontidae; genus Tetraodon; species Tetraodon nigroviridis. The sequence goes on from CAAE01014600.1 coordinate 431,158, forward strand.
TATAGCTCAGTGTTGACAGACTGGCCCCCCCTTCCTACTTCATCAAAGCTTGTTGCACCCTTGATTCTCTGTTTGCAAACTGTTTAACATGAATAATGCAGAATTTACCTAAATCGTGGTTTTGAGGAGGGCCCTATCCGAGAAACCGGAAACTAATTGGAGTCGTGATTTGTGATGCTAATAGCAAAGAGAAGCCTCTAATTAATTCCGCAGCCTACGACTGATCCAGTCATAATTTGTGTCTAAATTATGCATAAATCAGCATATGTGTTCTGTTTAATGGGTGACACTTTTGCCCTTTTCCTACAGTGACTGAACACACCCACTCACAAAAAAAAAGAAAAAAAAAAGTTGGAAACAGGAAACTCCTGGCTGTAGGCAGCTGAGCGTTTTAATCCTTGTATGTGTACGTTTACGCAGCTCAGCTAGCGTTTCAAGTGGTGGCATTTGCAGATCCCAATTGTCTGTCGGAGAGGGAAAAAAAAATCCGACCGTGCACCTTTTCTACAATCCACGCCTTGATCAAAGTAAGCCGTCGACATTAGGTCCGTCTTTCTGGGTTCAGTAAATACCCTCTTGGCGGTAGAGTTCCTCTGTGTGGGAAACCTAGAGATAGAAATAGTGACAACCTGCAAGGGAGGGCGGGGCTTTGGCAGGTGGCTTTAGAATAAAAACTATCTAGGTTTTCACAGAGGCAGAAGCCCAGAGCCTGATCTCCCATGTAAGCACA
>CAAE01014601.1:0-85669 GCA_000180735.1 Tetraodon nigroviridis
CCTCCTGTGGCGGCTTTTCAATCTGCTACACAAGCTTTTAGGCTGGAACGTGAAACAGGAACGAGAGAAAAAAGCAGTAAAAGCAGCAGTTAAAAGCGCGCATCGTGGTATTGCACTAGATTTATTTAGGAATCAATCTGACAAGACTTGGAGGACAGCGAAATCTATCTGTCATGGAAGTAGTGCTACTGAAAATATTGCTAAATGAAAACTAAAACACACTTCTCGGAGGAGCACAGCAGAACTGTAGACACCACTCATGAAAAGGACATTAGAAAGTACACACATGCTTCATGATCGCACAACAGTACAAGTGGATAAAAACACACAAATATATTACTATAAAACCTGAATCTCATTTGTTTGCAAGGACAGGAACACACACGCATCTTTATATCAAAATAAAATATGGACACATAGATTAGAGATTTTACTTTGACTTTTGTTTGTGCAATTTTTCTCTTCAACTCTCTGTTAAGGCAAGAACAGGACAGCACCACAGACGCAACCGTCGGAGTCACAGGTAGGTAAAGTCAAAGGCCACAGACACCCTGCCAACACGGTAGACGGCTCCCCCCCAGGACACACGGGTTGGGATCGGCGGGAGCAGGCCGTCCCCGTCCACGCCTGTCCTGAGGACCACGCTGCTTCAGAAGCCATCGGTCGTGATCTCCAGTGTTAAAAAGTCCTCTCTCATTCCACGTGAGGTTTCAGTTTCGCGGTACCTTTTTTTTACTTTTACTTTTTTGCACGCCTACACGAAGGTTGATTGCATAGTTAATAGACTTTAAGGTAGCAACCACAGAAGACTAACATGTGGAAAAGATGGTATCTAGTCAAGAGAGGGGGATGTGCAAAAACTGTACATGGATAGTAGCTGAGGATAACGTCTCCGCTCTCCCTGCTGGCCTCGCAGGCCACTTTTCATGCTTTTCTGATGGTGCTGGCGACCAGGGCTTCCCGCCGGGTGGTTACAAATGCCTGTTGTTTTTCATAATAGGCTGCCTCATTAATAAAAGTGGGGTAGACGGTGCCTGGGCCTTGGTAGTAGATGGTTTTTCCATCAAAAGTTTGGAACATCGGGTCACCGGGGGTCAGCGGTTCCCAGTCACAGTCCTGGAAGCACAAGGAGCAGCCGGAGGCATGAGTATGCAGCTCACACCTAAGCCCCGACATTCCCACAGTCAGGATTCAAGCGTCCCACCACCGACATGGAGCAGAGTTACCTGCAGATTAGGGTGCACCATGGCGATGATGTTCCCGTTGGTGTCTCTGGGATAGTCAACCCTCTCCAGAACACGGAAAACTTCCACGGTGCAGGCCGGGAACTCCACCCCTGCAGGAGCGGAGACAGCAACAGGAAGCAGATCCCGTCACACACAGGGAACTTTGCTCTGTTCTGAGGAAGCCAAGGCTTTTATGGCGTCTCAATCAAAAGATGTGCAATAACATTTTATCAGGTTACGTCGCTCAGGAGTACTCCCCGAGCTGAAAACAGACTGAAAAGGAGGGAAGGGTTCGAGTCCAAGCTCCTCTTCACACCAGTAATCCCAGTGTGTGTTTTTAAGTGGAAAAACCTTCTGGAGGAAACAAACAGTGCCAACGTTTTTCAGGCTTTAAAAGCAAACAAGAAGCTTTTTTTTTTTTCAGCTCAATCATTAGGCTCCATAGTGAGCAGCTTCACCACACAAGTGCCGGGCGGCTGAGCTGAAGCGTTACGCAAGGCTTGTTTTCTTTTCCTCCCTTCCCGAGAGCGTGACAGCGAATTTAAGCAGAAAGTCGTTTAAAGCCATAATGAATATTGAATCTCTCGGAGCTCAGCGAGCTGTTCCTTCACACTGCTCGGAGCTTCAGAGAGCGGCGACAGCCATTCATCACCCGGGGCCGGCATTTCACCGGCACCAGCGTGGCCCCACAACAGAAGATGACCGCAGCCCTGGCAGCCCGAGCGCTAACGACGTGGAGAGTGACCAAAGTCCCAACAAACGGGCTCAGTGAGGGGAAACCCAAAGAGGCCCAGAGGGACCCGCGCTTGGGCACAGAAGCGCCTGTTTACGTAAACGGGGGCAAGCTGTGATGCGTTTAAAATGCTGCAGAAGTGAAGCAAAGAGAGGGATTCTGATGAGGGTACAGCAGCTTGACTCACGCAAACACCCTTGGGTGGTTTTCACACGATGGCTGTCATCACAGCAACGCTCCCAAGACAGGCTGACCCCTCTCCCCTTACGTAACATGTGCACGTCAGCTCTTCGTGGGCCTGATGTGGGAGCTTCCTAGAATTCATGCATGCGAGTGGTCTGCTGCTTAGCTGCCACACTAATGCAGCAAGGCCTCCCGGCTCCAGCTCTGAATCCGTCTGCTGTACCTTCGTTGAAGAGTTCGATGAAGTCCAGCGCGTGCTTCAGGATGATCCTCATAGACTCGAAGATGGTTGCTCCGCAGGACCCCCTGAGGCTGAGGACCCACTTCCAAACCTGCAACGACAGAGAACACACACGCTGTGTGAAGGTCACCTTAAACTAGAGGGGAGCTGGACTTTAGTTACCAAAACCAACGAGAAATATCCGACTACCTGCGTGAATATTATATACATCGATGTACAAAATGTGTCTTTACAGATAGAAAATCCTTTCCTTTTTTCCCAAATGAAGGGATGTTTTAGGTCCAAGAGACACTTGGGCAGACCTGGGGAGGGACTCACCCACAGGGTGCTTGGCAACAGAGCGGGAAGTGGAATATTTCAAAAGAGGATGTTCGTTCAGCAGAACCAGACAGCAGGCTGGAGCGACGGCTTTCTGCAAAACAGAGCACGGAGAGGTCAGCTGTGGACGGACAGAAGAGCCAGAGAAGACACACCTCCTACCCAGCGAGGGCGGAGACCGCCTCCTCCCAGGGAGCTGAGCACTTCCAGGATTTGGCCAGTTAAGCAGAGATCTACGATCTGAGCTCAAGGGCAGCAGGCCAAACTGGATCCAGCCAGTAACTGACTGACAGGCAGCCTTCCACTGTATACCTCAGATTTATGACGCTTGTCCCGCTGGTCTGATCAGATCAGATCAGCTTGTTAGCAAAGCCGATCTCAGCTGACTGGCTGCTCAGGCAGAATACTAGAAAAGCTGCTTCTAAGGGCATTTCCTTCACATTCCAGCCTGATTCTTGACTTGTAGAGGGGGATGTTTTAGGACCGTCAACAACCCTAACCCTAGCTGCACTAATATTTAACATACTGCACGTGGTCCTAAGGGTTCTAAGAGCAGTGTGGAGGAGGCCTTTCGTTGAAACAAGAGACACCGGCGCTGGCTCGGGCCCTCTGGGTTACTCGGATGGTTGGTCCTTTAGAGGAGCTCGTTCAACAGTGACTGTTCCAAACACACACTCACTCACACACACACACACACACGCTGGTCGAACATTGACTCTAGAGCACAAACGAAGACATGAGAGTCACCTTGATGTAGTTCATCATCTGCAGGTTGAAGTGGTCTTTGGAGTTCTCCAGGATCAGGGTGCAGCCCATGTTGGACGTGGTGTTGTGGAGGTCAAAGATGACGTCGTAGGCCTCCGGACTCCCTTTGGGTCCAAATAACCTGTTGATCTCCTGAGCTCTCTGGACCTCGTAGGGGAGGTCGTCTCCCCCTGGGGCACTTTGGAGCACACACACATCCATGCACATTTAATGCTTATTGGCTGTAAGTACAAATGAATAAACGTCCCCTAAAGAGTCCGTTTAATGGCAGTTTGTCTGACCTGGCTTCATCTCACTAGTGATGCAGTCAGAACACACACACACACACACGCCTTTAGATGTTGTAGGTGAAGAAACACTGAAAAAGATCCAATGACAAAGATCCAATGACAGCTTCCACCTCAAAGTTTTCAAAGGATCCAGAGGGAATGTTCTCTCACCGGTCTACGTTCTTTTAAAAATGTAGGTGAGAAGGATGGTGAAAGGTTAGAGCTGTCTGAACAAAGAACTTCCCGTTTTTCCTGTTTCAAGGCCCTACACCGGAGTCCTGGCAGCCGGTGAAATGGAGCTGGAATAAAAAATGAGCGGCTTGGACAGAACACCGGTCTGGTTTTCCTGCTCACGCAGGGCTGTGCTGTCCTACACTCCCTGAGCACAAACCACTCTCACACCGAAAAGAATGAGCGACATTCCTTTCTTCCCCTCCTATCTCTTTTTGAAAATAACCACTGGTTTGGGACATTCTCCAGGCTGATAATGTGTGTGGACCATAAGATCTGCTTCTGCCTGGACCGGCAGCTACGCGAGCACTGGTGCACTGCTGGTGCTTAACCTTATAATCCTCCAACCTCTGGACCCGCTTACAGGCTAAATTTGTACCTCACTGAGAAACTGACAAAATCTTCAGGGATCATTCGCCCACAACAAGAGCCGAGGTTTACAAACGACCAGAGCTGTCAACAGCACGTCTCTTTAATATGCAAATACGGACGACATCACAGGAAAATGAAAAAAAAGCGGCTTACACACGTTCTATTAATAAAAGATGAGCTCCTCGGTGCAGGAAGCGCTGAATGTTAATTAGGCACAATAATCGACGGATGTCTGACCAAAGCGGGCTGCTTCCGGTGCACGAACACGCTGAAAACAGCTGCTCGGCCCTCGAGACGGAACGCTGCTCTCTGATTGGTCAAGAGCACCGAGCGGGGGGCGGAGCGAGCGCGCGCTACCTACCAAAACAATACCGTTCACGTGACCTTCCTATGGAAAATGTCAAAAATTGTAAAATGGAAAATAAATAAATAAAACAAAATCCTTACAAATATAAAATAGAAGCGCCGACGGAGACACAATAAATTATATTATGTTGTGTGTATTTTTTTTTTGTTTTTGCTGCGGTTAATAATAGGCACTTGTGATGGTAAAATGTGCTTTTTTAAAATGCAAACTACCACACTCGCAGCTGAATATCTATTAAGTCAGTAAAAAGAACAAGCCGGTTAAACCGCACACCTTCTCTGCTCCGCGATCCACTATGTTTACAAGCCGCGTGTTCCTGTCAGGCTGTTTTACGACCTGTTCCAACAGAACACCGCAAAGACAAACATGCTGCTGAGTCCGAGCCCCAGCTGCCGGGTAAAAAGTTTCCCTCCCGCTTGTTGTTGTTGTTGTGACTGCCTCCGGCGGGGCAGGCGGGCCCCGGCCCTGCTTACCTGAGGTTCTCCGGGCTGAAGGCTCGGTTCAGGTCCGTGTCCACGTATCTGGTGCACTTCTCCACCGCCCTGGGGTTGGTGATGAAGGGCCTGGCCTCCAGCCCCTTCCTCTGGATCTCGGCGCCGTTTTTGACCCACAGGTTCACCAGCGTCACGCCTGACATCTCGTTCCCGGTGCGTTCCGCCGAAAACAGCCACCCTCCGGGCTTGCTCGAAGCAGACGCTGCCGTGTAGGGTCGACATGGCCGGAGACGCTGGCAGGGACGACCCGCTGTTGGGGACCGGAGCTAAAGTTTGCAGCTGGAGCTCGCTCGGCCCCACTTTTAAATGCCCACCGACGTGGGGCGCTTACGTAACGCGGCCGCGGGCTTGATAAGATCAGCCACTGTGAATAAAACCAGCCGAGTTACGCACGACATCTCGCGTGGAAGGCGAACACGCTCAAACACGCCTGTTTACCACGGGAACCGTCAAAATAACGGGAGGCCACCGTGGTGCCCTTCCGGTGAGGCTCTTCCAAAGCAAAATGAAATAGTTTTATTACATGTGTTCAGATGGACTATCAGTCAAGCTCAACTCGACGGGATCCACCGCATCCGCTGATACCGTTCGAAATAAAAGCATATTGACGTAAAACAACAAACAATCAAAACGTCAAAAGATGAACAGAAAGGCCAGGATTCAGCAGTTCTGCATGCAAATGAGACAGATTTGGTAAATGAGGACAAAAACCAAACAAATAAGTGAGCTATAACTGAAATGCCATTGCTCTTTAACCAGCAACATTGATTATCTAGTTGCAATTTATTTAACAGTTTACACTGTAAACATTTCAATATTGGAAACCTTGGGTTTGACGTGTGTGTAAAAAAAAAAGAAGCTTTTAAAAGCACATTTAAAAGTGTTGAAATAAAAGCAAGTCTTTAAAGTTGTTGAGAATTCCTCCAGAACCAAACCCAGCAGCCTGGGTTCATTCTAACAAGTCCTCCCCGGGATGATAAAGTTTCCGCTTTAATTTTTTGTGCTTCTTGCTCACAACACGGTCTGGAGATGAAATGCTAGACTTTGACACCTCTGATGTTAGCGGGGCTGCAGTGGTGTGCTCCTTCCTTTTCTTCCTGAGCTCTAAATATGTCACCAGCTCCTCGTTCGGCAGACCAGCGGAGGAGTTTGCTTCCATTTTGCTGCTTTTGTCCTCAAACGCCAGGAAAACATCATCTTTGTAGTTGTGCTTCCTCTTTCCTTTCTTTTTCCTGACCCAACAGCCAGATTGCTCCAGATTTTCTGTGGTTTCTGCTGATTGTGTGCCTGAGTGGTCGGCGGGGACGGAGGCGTGTTTCCGGCCCGTCTGGACCTCTTTTTCCACTGCGTCAGCACACGGGAAGGATGAGGTGCTCCTTCTTTCTTCCTGCACAGCCACTGAAAAACCACCTTGTGACACACTGTCTTCGGACAAATCCAGTTTTACCCCACGCCTCTGCTTCTTCTTTTTGGCTGGTGGGGGACTGTGGTCTTCAGCGGATCTCCGTGAGTCTGGCGTCCCGTCCTCCAGAGCATCTGTCCCCTCCCCGGTACTTCCAGGATAACTCCGTTCTACCAAAGCGAAACTTTTCACCGACTCCTCGCGTTCATCTGCGCTGATAACTTTCCTGTCTTTTTTATCTTTTTGACGTTTGGGCTTCCTCCCCTCAGCATCATCTGGGGCCCCATGGGTGGTGCTGGACCGTTCTGACTGTCTGACATCATCATCATCATCATCCCTATTTCTCTCCCTTTTCCCACCACCCTGCAGTGAAATCATGGAATCTGTGATCATCACATCTGGTTCCACATGTTCTTCACAGGGAATATTTGCCGCCTTGGTCCTTCTTTTCTTCCTCGTCCTGTGTTCTCTGCTGGTCTTCTCCTCCCGTCCGTCCGTCTCGTCATCATGTAAACTTCTTTTGTTAGATTCAGTCTCACCAGGGCTCTGTGGCGTCGGAGGAGTCACCTCTTCCTCTCTCTGACCTTCTACGTTTGCATGAATTTGGGCATTTTTCTTCTTCTTTTTACTCTTCTTTGGCCTCGTGTCCATGCGTATGCTCTCATTATGACTGTGACCTAAAGGGGACGAATGCAGGAGGGTTCCTGCTGTGTCCGCCATCTCTTCTGCTTGTGTCTCTCCATCTACATCGGGTGGATGAGGCGGTTTATTCCCATTCTCACCCAGGACTTTGGAAGAGTTCCCTGCATCACCAGAGCTCCCTCTGAGCTCCGACAGGGGTGCGCTGGTCCACGTGGATGCCTCCGCTGCCACGCTCTGCTCCATCTCGGGGCCATTCTCTCGTAAGGCCTCCTCTCCCACACAGCCAGCCTTCCTCCTCGCCTGCCGGTTCCGCTGGCTGCACCACGACCGGCGGCTCCTCGCTTTTAACGCCGTCACAAAACACATTTTATCCTGTGAGACGAGACCTGATTACTGTGTGCTTTGCATACAAGGCAGATGCGGGAGTTTCACTGTGGGCTCACCACCCACTCTGAAGCCCTTGGCCGGGGGCTGCTCCTCTTCCTCTCTGGAACAGAACAGACAGCCGAGTCAGAGCAACGCTAGCGACAGAGACGCTCAGTGTTGGGTGTTCTGGTCTATTTTATTCAATCTGGAACCACCTCATCCATTTTTTCAAGATGTTATGAATATTTTATGCTCTGGTTAGTTTCCTCAACTACTTAATACACAAATTCAAAACAAATTTGCTTTCAGGAACCCAACAGGAAACGTAAAAATTGGTGCCATCACTCACTCACACACACACACACACACACACACACACACACACACACACACACACACACACACACACACACGTGCACTTACTCTGACAGTGGAGATATGTCCTCTTCGTCTGCATCCACAGTGGGTGAGGATGTCTTTGTTTCAAACTCACTGAGACATTTGAAGAAACCCGCAACTGCAAAAGTCTGCAACAACAACAACAGCAACGGAAACTAAAAGCATGCAACAGAAGGTGCACGTGTTAAAGCAGCGTTCCTGCTTACATTGAGGATCCGGTTCTTCTGGGACGGCAGCGAGCCGTCACACTCCTTGTCGGCCAGGACGCTGAAGGTGTAAACTGGAAGGCTGCTTTTCTTCCTGCTGGTCTTTGTGTGACTTCCAGATTCCTCTTGGGATGAGGATGATGAAGATTCCGCATCACTCTCCTCCAGCCACCTGGAAGAGGTGAGGCCGGACCCTTTCCCATGGCGAAGTCGCCGTGCTGTCCTCACAGGACTAGGTATCTCTTTCTGTGTTATGAAGAGACTGTCTCCAGAATCGCTGCAAACACAAAGGCACATTTTTAACGTCCTAGAAGGACGAATGGAAAAACTGGTGCCTCCACCTTTACCTTGCTTCTCCAGCAGCTGGATCCTGCTGATTCTGTCCTGCAGCAGATTCAGGAGGCTGAGATCTTTCCGGACTGCTGTCAATGGCGCTGGACTGATGCATGTGTGACTTGTGCACGACCGCCACCGCAGGCTCAGACAATCCTAAATAAACTTGGTCTACGGAAACAAAAACACGCCATCGAAACGTATGGTAATGACCAATACTAAATATTAGCAACTACACATATTGTGTACATTATCACGTGGCACTTAAACACACTATTTACAGAAAAGAAACCCGTACAAGTTGGTTTGACGCGCAGTTCTAAGGTTTCTGACGTCATCAACTGTCGACGCTGCGACGACTCACCGAAGAGGGCGCACAAAGGACAAGAAAGGGTCTGTTCTGTACTTCCGGTTTTGTTTGCGATTATTAAAAAAAAAATAAAAAAAAAAAACTGATTTTTACATAATCTAGCCAGCGTGAAATAAATGAGAAAAAGCATCACTAGAATAAAGTTTTCAGATCAACATTTTCACGTGGCGCTTAATTTTGAAGCTTTAAAATAAGTTACTGGTCCACAAACTTCTACATTTATAAAAGACCACACGCAGGCTAGGAACTATCTTGTTCGCGGCTATGGCGGCCTCAGCGACGTTCGTGCAAAGGTTTGCTTGCAGATTTCCTGCTCTGGTTCTGCTAACCTTCCAGGAGAGTCATGGCAGGGAACAGCAGGACCGAGAAAGTTAAACTACACGCCCCTGCTTTGGAGGAGCTGCGCGGTGGTAAATACACGGAGTTTTAAAATACGTGCACGTATTTAAGGAGCGGGTGAAATAAGCTTGTTGCTCCTGTCAGTGCTGCAGGCAGGACTGGGGGCCAACTTTGCAGAGGTGCAGGTCAGTGTTGTGGAATGTCCTGATCTCACCAAAGATCCGTTTCAGTTCCCTGTCCAAGGTACGACTTTTTATGCATGTGTGACAGTAGCTAGCCTGAGCTTTTATAATAAATGTTATCAAAGTTTTTCATTGAGTGGTGGTAGTGCCTCTTCATCATCCATAACTGAATCATACTTAATTGTGTCGTTATGACAGTAGTTCAGATTGTTGCCCTGGTTGACCCTTTCAGGCTTGTCGTGGAAGTCCTCGGATCACAGATGTCGGTGGTGTGCCCTACCTGGTCCCCTTGGTTCAGAAACACAAGGTATGGCTTCTCATGAAACGGTGGCACCAAGAATCATCATGGAATGGACCAGTTTGTCATCCGTCGCCCTCCTTCTCTCAGGAATATGACATGAATGTCCTATCCAAGGAGCTGGAGCTCCCAGGTGCCTTCCTCCTCGGAGCAGCAGGGGCTCCTTCCAGGATTCTTGGCATGAATGCAGAGGTGACTGGCGTGTCCTCTCACCCTGCAGGCTTTTACTGACGCAGTAGAATGAGTGGCTTCTTCTGCGTGTTTTACTAGTAAATCAGATTCCTTGAATTTGTCAGACAGTAGATTTAATGTCACGGAAAGATATTAAATCTTGTGTGTGTGTCTGTGTGTGTGTTTTATCCTCAGCTGATGCCGCTGGTTCTAACTGAGGCCGAGGGAAGGCCTGCAGTAAACAGGAGCTACTTCTCCTCCATCAATCCAGCTGACGGCCAGTGTCTGCAAGAAAAGTACTGTGACAAGTTCTCCGACTGCAGCTTCGGGCTGCTGGGAAATCTGTATGCATGTGAAGGGAAGCCTGGAAAGGTAAACTTCACGCATAACTCTCACGTCAACAAGATATTTATCTGCCAATTATTAACTCTGCTGATGTGGATCTGGGTGAACTTCAGCCCAGTCAGGGGTGTGCTTCCAACATTTTTTAACCAGATGAGAGCAGCTGACCCGTGTACCTCAACAGGTCCTGGAGGTGAGGGCCCGGAAGAGGACAGGGGTCCACAGTCTTGTGACGGCGCTGAGGAACGTTCTTCACAGCCACTACCCCGATAAAAGCCTGGCCCTGGGAGGCACCTTCCTCATCCAGAAAGGAAAAGCCAAAATCCACATTATGGTAAACGTCAGAGCATTAGGTTGTACCTGCTGACATTCGGGCATCTTTGAACTCAGTTTCGGTGTTTTTTGGGTTGTCAGCCAAGAGAATTCTCCGCCTGCCCACTGAACACCAATGATGACGTCAACAACTGGCTGAAGCACTTCGAGGTCAGCGCTCCGCTGGTCTGCCAGTCAGTGCTGGTGTCCAGAGATCCCGTAAGTGAGCACATCACCTGAATGAAACACATCCCTTGAGGCACCAGCACTGCCTGAATAAAGAAGCTGTTTTGATGACATGCGCGCTGTCAAAAAGTGTGTTTTTTTTAAACTTCTCACTGTGTGTGTCCAGGGTTTGGATCTGCGTGTGGAGCATACTCACTGTTTCAGTCACCACGGAGAAGGTGGCCACTACTACATTGACACCACCCCGGACACGGTGGAGTACCTGGGTTACTTTATGCCTGCAGAGTTTGTGTACCGCGTCGACAGGCCCAAAGAGACCCACGGAGTTGGACGTGATTAAAAAGTGTTGAGGAAAACTAACAAAATCTGCAAACCCCCTATTCAGAACGTCGAAGAAAAAGTGTGTATAATAGCAAAAATGCATCTATACAGAAATAAAGTGGTACACATAAACACAGCTATGTGTTACGGGACTGTTTTTGCCAGACTGTGACAAAACAGGGGAAAGTTATGTGTGTAAAAGAGAATGAGGTTTCACTTGCATTTCCCATTTCAGCTTCCCTAATGTTCGGTCTGTGTGTATTTGTTGTGGGGGTTTTTGTGTTATTTTGGGCTAATGAGTAAGAACTGTTTGTGGCGATAGGGGCAGTTCGCCGTCTTGGCCGCTAGGGGGCCTCAGCGAGCAGCGGCATTTCCCACAATGCTGCGCCCGACCAGCCCGGAAGTGGGTCGTTTATTGACAACATGGCCGCGGACCTGGATTCGGATTCGAAGCAAATTGCTTTTTGACAGCACTCGCCGGTATAGTGTTACCAGCCATTTTTGCCCACGGGAGTGTGCGGTACAGATGCATTTGAATGAAGAAAGCCGCTAATCCACGGGATGGTGTCAGTGAGCTGAGAAAGCATTCAGAGCCTCGGACCCGTCATGTCGTTTTTCAAGAGAAAAGGTAGGGAAGCTCCCCTCTCCGGGCTGCAACGTCAACGGTGGCCAGCCTCAACCCCGGCGCCGAACAGAGCCGTCTTTGCTGGCAGGTTTCAGGCTGCTGCAGCATGGAACTTGGCCGATGGCGCCGCGGTGTTGTCCGAATGTGGTTTTCCTGCTGCCGCCGGTCACTGCGGTTGTCCCTTAGCTAGCTTAGCTAGCCTCCCCATTCCCACTGCCTCATCCAGACTCATGGGGAAAATATACATTAGTATGCAGTGCTTCTGAATAATATTAATCCAAAATAATCAAAGGAATCTATCTATTTCCTGTGTGTCAGGCAGCCAGCTTGAATCTATGTACAAGCCTGTGTGCTATACTGTACTTTAGATGGTGAGGTATAAAAAAGACAGCATGCTGCAAAAATAGAGCAACAAGTTCGGCCAATAATTGCAGGACTGTCTCAATATAGCTATCAGTAGGCTTTACCGCTCTGATCCAGAGGCTGTGATTGTGATTGTGATTGTGAACCAAGTTCATGTCCTAATGTCCTAATGCGAGTAACTTCACAATTATGTTGAGCAACTTTTTAATGCTTAGTAGCAGAGGTTGGAGGTGGCATGCTGCTGACACAGCAGGCCTGACAAATGAGGAAACGAAACCCATAGAAAGTGTAAGAAGCCCCACTTCCTTCCTTCCTCCTTCTTGTCGTTGCCTGGGGCCTTCAACCCAGACTCCACCGTTCTGTGGCCTGTGTGTCCACACAGATGTCCTGTGCTCATGCTGTTTATCGTTAGCACTTTGGGTCTCTATGAGACTGTCCTACCTCTCCTATGATGGAAGGACCTGCAGCGGCGTTCATCACTGATCTGTGTGTGGGTCACCGCTCTGACTGATGGCTGCAGACAGCGCTAACGCAGCCCTAATGAGCTCCGTCTGAAAGGTCTTCCTGACTGACCCAGTCCCCTCAGCTCTTTCTCTAAAGCCAATGGATCGAATATCATCCAGGTGGTCTTCTTTTACTGCCAGAAGCTAATCTGAGCGATTAGTGAGTCCCTGTGATGTGATTGGTCAGCACTTCTACCGGCAGCAACAAGTCAGAAGTTATTCAGTCTGAACTGATGTCACATTAGGAAGCTACATGTCTTCCCAGAACTCTGCTCAACACTGTTTGGAATTCTTCTGGAACTCACCAGAGCTGATAGACTAGATTCCCACATGTTAGAGGCTTCTGGTATCCTGTGTGAAAAGGCCTTGCAGCCTGAACCTTGACAAGAACCAGAAGACAGCCCCATACCTGCTCTCCCGCTGGCGTGGAAGCTAATCCACCCGGGGCTTTCTCTGCGTCGTAACACGTTGTCTGCGTTTGGGTGATGACGCTATGCTATTTGGGTTCTCTGATGACAGACCGGCTCTCCTCTTTCTCTCCTCAGCCAAAAGCAAAGAAGCAGAGAGAGTGACAGATGTAAAGGTCAACAGAGGTGAGTCCAGCATGAAACCGGTGTGGATGAAAGTGTGAATTGGAGCTGAACTTGCTCTACTGTCCACCTCTTCAGCGACGCTGATTCAGACCAGTCTGGTGTGTCTTGTCCGCTATAAAAGTCTGCCTTAGCTGGGTTGTTTTCCACTCACCATGAATGGCTGCTTAGCTTTGGGAAATTACCACGCAGGAAGTGAACATTTGAGCAACGCGCGTCTACTGGGCGTAAACAGAGAGCTGTAACTCAGAGAGCTTTTTGCGAACGAAACCACATTGGTAGAATTAGCAAACACAAATGCGGGTTTCTGCAGTTATGCAGAAATCTGCCTTTAATAAGGCCTGCATTTCTGAGATTAGCGTTTACCAGTACTCCTGGTTCTGTGCTCTAACCGAGCCGCCATGTAGCTCACATTGATGTCACATGCTCAGCACACTCAGACTTTGTTTTGTCTTTTCCCAGTTGCTCCAGCTAGTCCTCGCACTCCATCACTGGGCGCCAAAAACCAGCATGCCGGCCAGGAAGTTGCTGGGCCCAGTCATGTGGCCATCAGTGCCATCTCTGCCAACATGGACTCCTTCGCCCGTGGGCGCACCGCCACCCTCAAGAAACAGCCCAGCCACATCGAGGCTACGCACTTTGGAGATCTGGGTACTGAACACACTTGTGTTTGGCTTTGGTTGCTAACGGCATTCCAAAGCCCAATAGTTGACCTACCAGAAGCAGGGATTCAGGGCCCCTGCTGGTGGGCGGATGTGGGCCGCCTCCGCAAGAAGCAAATATATAAATATCTACTGGAGGGTCTTTTTGGCCTGCGTGTCTTCCAGCTCCAGTGTTTTTATGAATCCGTCTCGAGGAATCAAGACCTGTTTTCCTGAGCTCACTCTGGCTTCTGTTGCGGGTAGCTTCAGTTTGTGACTCAGAGATTGCGTTTCGCTCAACCGACAAACATCCTTTCATCAGCAATGAGCGACGGCACACGTGACAGCCGCATTCCACAGCAGGCCGGGTTGACGGAGGCTTCCCAGAGCCCTGTGAGGTCAGATGGAGCAGGGAGAACTGGTTAATCGGACGCCTGGCTGACGTGACCGACTGACTCTACCAGTGTTGCTGTGCTCTGAGATGAGTCAGGCGCAGGTGGAGGAACTGGCACTGCAGCTTCTGACTGAGTCTGAATGAAACAAAGGCAACCAACGAGTCAGGAGCCGCCGTTTCAGCTCCATAATGTTTTCTTTTAAAAAGCCCGCGTTGAGTTCAAGGCTGCTTTTTAGTTTCCGCCTACGTTTTGCACGAGTACCGCTTGCAGGATGACTTTGGTTGTTCTGTGCCTTGAATGTTCCAGGTCATTCCAGTGTCAACTATCAGCCCCAGGAGGCCCGATCCCGCCTGTCCAAGACGGTGGACCACGTTCTGAGGGACGCCATGGCCATCCCGCACTTTACGCGGTTCACGGAGCTGCGCAGCGTCGATCACCTGGTTCGCTTCTGGTTGGAGGCCGAGAGCTTCCGCTCCACCAGCTGGTCCCGGATCCGAGCACACAGCCTGAACTCGGTCAAGCACAGCACGCTGGCGGAGCCCATCCTTCCCTCGCAGGGCGGAGCAGAAGGCCAGGGAATCCCCCCGCCTGGCGGCGTGGAGGGAGGGAGCAGCGCCAGCCCTGCGGCGCAGCCTAAGCTCGGGGACGACTCCGCCACAGAGCCGGGGCCCAGGCCCGGCACGCCGCAGGCAGACGCCCCCGCCAGCCGGCCGTCCTCCAGGACGGGGACGCCCTACAAGAACCAACAGCACCACGAGAGACATCTCGGACAAGCTCATGAAGAGTGAGACAAGCCCTCTTGTTGTCTGTCCCACCTGCACACTCTGCTGCCTTGTCCTCTGATTGTGAAGCTGGAGCCTCGATCGCCGTTTTCTTCTTTTGCGACAGAATTGCTTGTTTCCTTTTCAGGCATGGAGAAAGACGCCGTGACCATCTTCACCAGGTTCATCTCGCCTGACGCGGCGAGGCCCATCCCCATCACCGAGCAGATCAGGAACGACATTGTCGGTCAGAGCCGGTGTCCTATCTGCCGCCGTGTTGTTTTTCTAGCTAGAATGCAGTTCTCATCCTTCTCTGCTCTTGTATGCGCAGCCAAGATTTGTGGAGAGGACGGCATGGTGGACCCGAACTGCTTTGTCATCGCACAGGCAGTGGTCAAAGCCATCTTGGAGGACCAGTGAGTTCTCTTCTTCTCCACCTCCAAGAAGTTGTGGCTCGCTCTGCACGGTTCCCTCGTATTTTTACCTCTCCCACCTTCACCTGTCCTGCTTGCTCCCACTCGTAGGCACTTTAGCGAGTTCCTGCGCAGCCACCATTACTGTAAATACCAGATTGAGGTGTTGACCAGCGGCTCCGTGTTCCTGGCGGACATCTTGTTCTGCGAGTCGGCTCTCTTCTACTTCTCTGAGGTAAGTGGCCCCGTGGGCGGGCTAAAACATCCAACTACTTGTCTTCCCTCCAAACTGAAACGTCTTATAGTCACGCTGTTAAATGTTTTAATGTTGCACCAGCTGATGTGGCTGCGTGATGGTGTATTTTGGGGGTAAAAACCCTCATCAGAGCTGAAACGTGGATCATCAAGACCCCGACAAGGAGTCAAAGCTGCCCTTTTCTCCGCAGTACATTGAGAAGGAGGAGGCCATGAATATACTGCAGTTCTGGCTGGCAGCAGACAACTTCCAGAACCAGCTCGCTGCTAAGAAGGGCCAGTATGACGGCCTGGAGGCACAAAACGACGCCATGATTCTCTATGACAAGTAAGTCCACCTCCTTCTGGAGGGGTTTTTAAGTATCGGATAGACAGAAGTCTAGAATCGTTTGCCAGCGTGAGACTTGGAGCTCCCTGCTGTACGCAGCAACTGACTGAAAAGTCGTTAATCTGAACTCTTGATGTTCTGTGTCCATCCAGGTATTTCTCACTCCAGGCCACCAACCCTCTGGGCTTCGGCGACACCGTGCGGATGGAGATAGAGTCAAATATCTGCCGAGAGGGGGGCCCGCTCCCCGACTGTTTCACCACTCCACTCAGACAGGCCTGGACCACCATGGAGAAGGTCAGACTCTGGCTTGGAGTCAGCCACCTCTGCCCCAATCTGCCCCTTTATTCCTGGATCCTGCTGACAGTTTGACATTCTGTCTGTGGGCCTTCAGGTCTACCTGCCAGGCTTCCTCTCCAGCAACCTTTACTACAAATACCTGAGCGACCTCATCAACTCGGTGCGGGCAGACGAGTTTGTGCACATCAGTGCTGCAGGTCAGGCCGGCCCGGCCGACAACGGCCGGCCCGGTTCGAACTCCAGCGAGGGCCCCCAGGCGCAGGTGATGCCCCCATCTGTAAGCCAGGTTGTCAGGCCCCGTGGGGCGGCTCCTCGTCCTGCTGACATTTAGACCCGCCCGAGGTTTTTGATCATTCATGCTATTTATCTGATTTCTTCCCTGCAGCAAGGTACCAGAAAAGCAGCGGTTAAAATCCTGAAGAACTTTGACGAGGCCATCACAGTCGACATCGCCAGTCTGGACCCGGAGCAGCTGTACCAGCGGCCGTACGCCGGGTGAGTGGACAACGTCCCCTCGCTGTCAGAGGCGGAGGCCGAATCTCTGATTTATGTTATGAATCGAAATTCAAATGAGCTGTCATTAATTCAGCACCAGCTTGAAATCGCTCTAACCTTGACTAAACCCACGTGAACAGGAACAGCAGCACAGGGGAAGCTGGCCTGGGTTTAATCAGGAAGAGTCAGACTAAAATACGGAGTAAAAACTTGATACCAGCGGATGCTTTTTGTGTTTAGGCTCGGTGTGTATATCAGTGTGTGTCCCTCAGGCCTTGAACAGGCAGACAGCAGTGTTGACACGTGTCTATCCGCCTCCTTCCTGTCTGTCTGTCCAGGAAGATGACGTTTGGAAAGGTGAATGAGTTGGGCCAGTTCATCCGGGAGTCGGAGCCCGAGCCGGACGCCAAGAAATCCAAAGGTGCAGCGGCGCTCCCTCTCTCTCTCTCGCCCGGATAAGCTGCTTTCACGCCGCTGTTCTTGACCTCTGTTCCCAGTAAAAAACACCCATGAATAGAAACTGCATCCGCTGTCTGCTAAAATCCCTCATGGGATGGCTTAAAAGCTTTTAAATGATCAAGGAGCATTCTTCTGGGGAAAAAGACCCTTCTAAGCCTCAATCACTCTTTATATTAAGGACAGAGCTTATATTTTATACAAAGGGCAAAAGTCCAGTCCAAATGTGCTGAGTTTATTGAATAATGGTCTTTTATAATTTAACATTGACTTTTGGTCTTAGGCTCCGTTTTTTCCCAAGCAATGAAGAAGTGGGTCCAGGGCAGCTCTGACCAGGTGAGGCCCCAGGGGAGTGTTTCTCGGTGGTTCAGCAGGCGCAGGGTGGCCTGCGGCAGCACGGCGCCTCCGCTCCTTCGCTCGTAGGTCATTACCAACCCCTCCGCAGCCTAACCGTTGCGCTCTGCTGCAGGCGCAGGAGGAGATGGCGTGGCAAATCGCCAAGATGATCGTCAACGACGTGGTCAGCCAGTCCAACCACTGCAGCCCCGCCAGGTCCACCAAGGTACGCACGGCCGCGGACGCTTAGCGGGTGTGTTGCTCCTGGACTCCAGCGTGTCTTTGTCTTACAGTTATGACCCAGTGGGGAGGGAAAGGACATAGGCTTCACCTCACAAACAACAGTTACCGTGACAACGAACAACTCCATATTATCATCTCCAGTGGGCGTGCACGTGTGTGTGTGTGTGTACATATGTGTGCGAGACGGCGAATGAGAGGAATGAATGACCTGGAGTCCCTGGAGGACTGATGATCTTCCGTAGCGCTGCACAGCCAGAGGCGGGAAGCGTCTCGTGAGGACGACTGTCCCGCTGAAGGAAACGCTAGACACCATAGTCAATTATTATTCAAGCAGCATGTGTCAACCTCTGCATCGCTCGAGCCAAAAAAGAACTTCGTCTTTGGAGTGAAGAGGGAAGCTCCAGACTGAACGACGGTCCACTCCTCCGTGACCCTCCTCCCCACCACTTGTAGAACCATTCCTTGTTTCTAGACGAGGCTCTCTTCGCGGGGGGCCGCCTGCAGCACTTCACGGTAGACCTTCAGTGTTTGACGTACTGTAAACCACCTGGAGACAGAACAAGAAGAGCTGCTATGGCTGCTGGGCTCTGACTACCTGTTTGACTCTTCTGGCTCTTTTACTGGGCGGAGAAATGAAAGAAATACTCCACTAATTACCTGAAGTACTCCAGTTATGTTGGAATACTCCAAACTCAAGACATAATATTCTCTATACATGTAGTTCTATGTAGTTTTCTGGTTTACCCCATATGTTAAATGCGGCTCTTTTTTTAAAGTTGTGATTCCTGGTTTTTATGCATCGCTGAGGCCAGCCAGTGGTGGCTAGACTGTTCAGGTGGAAACTGTGCTCGGTAATTTTATTTTTTTATTACTTTGAGCCTTACCACGACATTGAAAAGAACCAGAAAAGACTTTTGGTACTATGTACCGCCAATGTTTTCTGATCTGTACGTGTACTTGATCTATAATATATTTAAAACGTGCTTTGATTTAAATACATACATTATGAAATGTTTGACTGTACCCATTTCCTTTAGATGAACATGCAGAATGCACGTTTTATGTGGAAGAAATGTTTAAGGTTTACAGGACAGATTTTAGAAGCATAGTGTAAGCATAGTTAGACCAATTTTGTCTTTTTTTCCTTCTTTTTCTAAACGCCAGACTTCAGGGTTGGCGTTCGTGACCTTTGACCAGATGGGGGCGCTGTTGCCCAGTGCTGTGCGGGCCGTAACCACAGCGGAAAACAATCCATCCCAACAGACCAAAGACTTTATTTACATGGTACAACCCAGGAAATAGACAACCTACGTTTTTATTCATAAAAGGTTTATAAGTGAAAGTAGCTCAGAGCATCACAAGACCGTAACGTTCGGTTGTCGGAATATCTAATGTTGCACTGTTCTTTAAATGGAACATTCGTTGACTGAAAATATCTTTTAAACGAGGCCAAACTAGGTGGGAACACACACCTGTTGAACCTGCATCGTTAGACCTGCACGCGCAGGGACAACGCCCACCTCCCCGAGGCCGGGCGTCAGCAGGTCGGTGGTGTCTGGTTGTTGGTTTACGGGCCTGGCTGCGGGCAAAAACGAAACCAGCGATTAACCGCGTCTCACCGCTGCATCAGATGGCCGATTTTAGCTGCGTTTTTAAAAAAATTGTCTGCAAAAAAGCCAGAAAAACGGACCGACAACGCGAACTTGCCAACCTGCGTAAAGACACGGGAAACATTTTTATGACTTCACAATAAAAGTAATGTTTAACGCTCTTTCTATAGTGGCGTCTCTCAAAAATAAACGCAGTAATTAAATAACGGCGGTTATTTAAAAAAAAAACCAACTTATATATTTGAGAACTTCAGCCAGGGTTTAGTGTCTATTGCTAGGGTGTGGAATAAACAGGTAGTACACTTTGGCTCTGACGTATACTGTACCGTCTTTTCATGCCTCTAGTTGACACTTAATTTTGAAAATCCCCGGAAGTAGCACTCATTTAACTCCCGCGACCTTGACGACGTGCAGACGCGCCTGTGGGAGCGCAGCGGAGCGGAGCCAGTGACAGCCAGCCCCTGAGGAGGAGCAGAGAGGAGGAGGCTGGCGGCTCCGGGACGTGTTGGTGTCTGCAGCTCTCACTGACTTCCCACCTGCTCCCTCCCTGCTCTGCGGAGCCTGAGTTGGTCTCCAGGTCCGTCTGGCTGCAGCGAAGCAGGATAGGGGTGTATGACTGGAGTTGATGCTCACCTGGCTCATGTGTTTTGGACAATTTCTTGCAGAACATCCAGATGCTCTGGACTCACTCAGCGCAGCCCTCGAGGACCTGACCAAGTTGAAGTCGCGCTCCTGAAGGCGTGAGCTCCAGATGCATTCGCTCCTGGGCAGGGAGAAGAAAGAAGAAGAAGTCAGCTTCGGGGTCGATTTGGGTCTCTTTGCGGGCTTTCTGCCCCGAGCTGCCACCATGTTCAGCTGCGTGGGTTGCTTCTGGGTGCTCCTCTCCTCCGCCCTGGTGGCCGTCTGCAGCTTCAGCTTCATCTCTCCTGCCTGGATCGTCAAGGACCAGCTGAGGAACCAGCAGCACCATCAGCACCAGCAGCACCAGCAGCACCACCCCAGCGGCACCAAGGACTCGGTGAGCTTCGGCTTGCTGTGGCACTGCTCGGAGTCTCTGGACCACATGTACCGATGCTACACCTTCGGGGGACTGGGCAGATTCGCAGAGATCCCCTCCAGCTCCTGGCAGGTGCGTCGCTGCACACACACACACACACACACACACACACCTGACAAAGGCAGAACGTAAGAAATACGACAGCAGAAATATCGTATCACCTCAGTAACTAAATACTTGAGTCACATCCAGTCAGACACTCGTGAGATCACGACTGGACTGATTTATTTATAGATTCTGCCTGTAGATGATAAAAGCTGCAGAGCCCTCCACCTCACACACACACACACACACACACACAGGCCATGCCAGTGATTGACACAACACGACCATCAGTGTGACACTGATGCTCCTCCTGTGTGAACACACTGGGGGTGATGGTGCACGCTGCTCAGTCAGGGCCCATGATCCACTGGTGGTGCTCACATGGAGCAGCGCCCGCCTCTCACACACACACACACACATGCAGACAACATCTGGGAGAGGCAGGTTTGATGACTCTGCAGGCTCTTAAACACAGTCGGCAGAAGTCTTTCTTTCACTGCTCGTGCAAGTTGTGGGATGCATTTCCTCCCAACGCAGGAACTCGTATCCGCTGATGAAGGCGGGAATCATGCTTTATGTATGAGGGGCATTAGCATTTGAAAGGGAGACATTGGAGGTGCGGTGTGCGATTGTGGGCCTGGTGTGCTCAGAGGAAGGGAGGCAGCGGAGGGTCGGCTTTCACAGGTGTTGCAGCGCTGACGCGTCCTCGCTCAGCTCCAGACCCCTTTATGCTAATACGGTTGGTATCGGTGGGGTTTCCTTTGATAGTCACTGATCAGTGAGTCAGCTGCTGCTTCATGTTTGTCCCCCCTGTGTGTGTGTGTGTGTGTGTGTGTGTGTGTGGTCGAAGGACCTGCTGTTGTCGGGCCACCCTTTGTGTTTCTCGATCGGGGTTGATGAAACAAAGATGAATACCACCTAAATCCATGCTAACCATTCAGAAGAGGTGTGGAGGTGTTTGATCAGCAGTCTGGCCCCACCGGAGCCTCGGCTGGGGAGGAACCAGCGATCACGGCCGACTCTGGGCTGATACAGGTGACCTGCAGCATCAGGTGGACAGCAGCACCCATCTTAGCCGGACATCACAGGGACAAGGGGCTTTATTTGACCCTTTTTAGTGACTGGAGTGGAGCTTTCCAGCCATCCCCACCTCCTCTTGGCCGTGGTTGCCGACGGCGCTGCGCTAGCCTCACGTTAGCGTACATGCATGTGCGTGGAGACGGGACATGTGCCTTAGCCAGGGACCTGTGAGTTCAAGTGTGAAGGCGGAGGTCTGCCAGAGAACATTTGCACTCCACCCTGCTGACAGCACGTGCGCTGTCAGCTGTTGCACAGCACCCAGCGCTGACAAGCCCCAACCTCTGGCCCAAGCAGCCAGCTGTGCCAGCATCCGAGGTGCTGTGTCTCGGCACTTTGCACGTGTTTGCTGTCTGGACGGCCACAACCGGGCCCTCCTACATGCTGGCTACGTGTCAAGGTCGTCTGTTTGATGAATAGTGGCTCCAGAAACGAGGATGAGCAAACACACGACGGTTTTCTCCCGTCTGTGCAGAAAACAGCAGCTCGGAGGGTTAGAGACCAACCGATGGGGCCACGCTGGCTGTCCCACCTGGCGGGAAAAGATGAATTATGGACATCGCTGGGGATGTTTCAGCATGGCTAATTAGCGCCGGTGAAGAAGTGGTAACTGGTGCATAAACCCTGCAAGATGCTGCAAATGTCATTTCACCATCCACTGGGCCAGAACTGCTCTGGAGCAGACAGATCTCTGATTCAGGGGGGCTCCTTCGTCAGGCTTAATGTGGCCTCTGCCAGGACGAGTCTCTGCTGCTGGTTTAGACCAAATTCCTAATCCCATTCTACAGCGGCAGGAGTTGGTCATCTGGATTTTCCTCGTTCTCTTTACTGCAGCTAGAAATTGGACCTTAGTCCAAGAAGAGAGCAGATAGATAGATAATTCTGTCCTGTTCTGGGAAGGAGGTTATTGATTTTTCTGCTTAAAAAAAAAAAGCTTCACCGAAATGAGGAAGAACCCAGGGAAGGAGGCTCAGTAAATTGGGGCAGTAATCTAATTTGATGCCCTTTTTCCTTTCTTCTTTTAAAAGTATCCAGGTTTTAGAGTTTAGGATCTGACAAAATGATGATTTTTTTTACAGCGTTAATGGATAAATTTGGGGTTTTCATTCCTTCAGCGTTCAGAGCAGCAGAGAGTGAGTCAGACGTTCACAGAGCGAACATCTCGCTGTTAAGACCAACGTCTCTGAGCAGATCTGACGGGCGTTGCTCCGAGCAGCCTGGTGCTGGGAGACGACAGCAGGTTTCAGGTGGAGCAGCCGGAGTGCTGGCTGGTGGAGGAGGGAGGATCCTCTGATACGTGCACGCTCATTCAGAGCCCCCTGCCCCAGACAATCAATGCATTACTGTACGACACAGGGACACACGGACACACGGACAGAGCTTTCACAGAGTGACATAAAAGAAACTCTGCCAACATCATCAATTAAAAAAAGAGCTGTTTTTGTGTTACAGGTGTGTCAGACATTCAACTGTGACATAAACAGTGAGATTTTTTAAAGTCCTCTCTGATGTTAGCGATGAAAACAGCAGCTCTGAAAAGAGGCCACAACCACTCGGCAGCACAAAGGAGCCGGCGTCCATGTTGGCTGGGCTCCTTTCAGCCAATCACACAAAAGCCGCCGCTAACAGCTCCTGTTTCCCATCCTGCTCCTCCCAGCCTTTCATCAGGCTTCCTGGTGCCCGCCTGCTTCCGTCAGAGGACCAGAACGCAGCGGGTAAAGACACAGAGCTCAAAGGTCACGCTTTTAGCGCCGTCTCTTCGCGGAGCTGTCTTTCAGGCTGCTGGTTGCTTTAGGGGACAAAGACGTCCCAGCCGGGGCTGAATGAGCGGCGGAGAGCCAGACGCAGCGCTGGAGACAAAAGATCCGGGTTGGGTCCACCTCCTTCCTTCGTCCTTCCGCATTCACCACCATCCAGCTGGAGTCAAGCGTTAGCTGCAGCCGGTGTGAAGGATGAGCTAGACAGAGCTGTGCGCACCTCTTTGAGCAGACTGTAGAGTTTGTCAGACACTTTGAGGACCAAATGAGCAGTCCTCCATTTGGGCTCCATCACTTTGGTGGCGGCAGGTCCCTGAGTGCGGAAGTAGCGCCCCTGGTGGACGCACTCAGTGACAGCTCCCAAAGCGTCGCCGCTCTGATGCTGCTGGCATGAATCATTTCTGGTATATTAAGGAGGAATAAATGCGTGTTTGGCCTCTAAAGTAGCTCAGATTTCTGCAGTGAGGGGGAATTGAGGAGTGCGCTGGAACAGCTGTCCGGATGATGGATAGAACGGGTGATGAGGAGGAGAGAGACGAAGGGGACCGTGCTGATTGGCATTTTAGAGCCGTTTAGATGAAGAGGCGGGTTTTTACCTGCGGCCGGTGATCATTTGTCAGTGATATTTGGAAACTGGCAGTAAAACCTGCAGCAGGCGCGAGATGCATGTCTAAACACCTGCAGCTGTAAGCGTCCATCCCAGTGGCGATCACACTCTTTACCCCGGTGACCTTTAGGGGCCCCCGATCAGCAGTTCCCAGGTCCACAGCGAGCGGCTGCCGGATGGGGAAACAGCGCTGACTCAGCCGGCGCCGGCGGCCCGTGGCTTCCGCTGCCTTCATCACAGTTTTAACACGTTGATTTAGCAGAGAGCACCTTCTCTCTGTTTCCAAGGTAAAGGATGGCGTGCGCCAGCATGGCTGTCCCGCCATCCGTCACAGATCAGCTCAGCGCCGTCGAACATGTGGGGGCGGAGGCCGGAGAGATCTGCTGCCTCCTTTCACACCTTCTGCTGCTGAATAAAGGCTTTTCTCTCTCCGCCGCTGACGCCAGGCTGCTCAGACCTCTGCGAGCTATATTTCATGCCTTTGTGCATTCATGGTTGTCTGCGTTGTTGTTTCCGATATTAGGAAGTGTGTGTTTACCAGCACGATGCCGCTAGCTTCGCTCTTTCAGCGCTTTCCTGCCTGCTCAAAGCAGCTTAAAGCGGAGCAATATTTTCCAATCAAAAGTTCATTTGGTGCTGTGCTGCTGTGCAGAGGATGATGATGATGATGGTGTGTTCATGTGCACATCCACCAACAGCTGAATCACTGGGAAAGATTAGTCTTGGCATGGTTGGGATGCAGCCTGAGGTCCCATTATAGCCCAGCACATTTAATGAAACGCGCCATGATCTCCCAGTTTGCCCAGATGGTGACAAACATCTGCAGAGGAGAGCTTCATCAGCGCCCCACTGATGAAGGCTGCCCTGACGTCAGGAACATTATGCTCTTCCTCAAGCTCTCCAGGATCTCCAGGCCTCCTTAACATACCAAACCTGCAGCCACAGCAATGCAACCTGGAGTCCAGACCTGGTAACGTGCTCGTGAGCCCCGACCGGAGGTCCTTCACCAGACCCAAGCAGAGTGGAGGAGGCAGAAGGAGGAGCCTTTCCGGTTGCTACAGTGGAGTATGCATGAATTATGGAGGAGCTCGTGGGAGCAGCACTGGTGCA
The DNA here is from genome assembly GCA_000180735.1 of Tetraodon nigroviridis. Lineage (NCBI taxonomy): Eukaryota > Metazoa > Chordata > Actinopteri > Tetraodontiformes > Tetraodontidae > Tetraodon > Tetraodon nigroviridis. The sequence continues at coordinate 25,036 of CAAE01014601.1, forward strand.
GATCATGCATAAATGCAGGAGCAAGCTGGGCCCAGTGAGTTCTGCTCTCTGTCAGAGCTGGAGGACCAAGTCCTGCTGCTCTCCTTCACCTCTCTGCTCCTGGGTTTGGACCCCAAAGCTCCTCTTTGGATCTCGATGCTTCTTCCTTTGGCCTTTTTCCCACAACTAGGAAATGTCCCAGTCACACGTCCACGTGTCCACGCACCACCTGGGGCGGTTCAGGACCCTGAATACTTGCGCACAAGAACCCTCTCTTCTTCCCACGGTTCCTCTCCTCTCATGTCTCCCCCCTCCCGCAGGATCAGCCACCATCTTTGGGCTGAAGCAGTTAGTCGGCTGTTTGCCAGGACGCCAAACACAAATGATCAAACGGGATGATGAGAGTGTTCTCCCGCCTTCCGTCTCTTTCCTCCGGTTATGCCCCCGCTCCTTCCATTTGTTTCGCAGCGGCGTCCTCTTTCAAAGCCAAAACACAAGGCGGGACGGACCCCGGGGCGGCGGCGGCGGCTCTATAATTCAGTTACCGCTGGCTGGGGGAGAAAGCAGAGAATGGAAAGAGAATATCCAGCCCAGAGTTGCTCCTTCTTCTCCCACCGATCGGCCCCCGACACCAGCAGCCTGGTATCAGATGAAGAAGAGCGTCTGCCTCTGGGACTCTGAGGACGCCATCGTGAGGGTAGCCTGCCAGGGACCCCCACCCATCCATCCTCACCCAGCGCTTTGATCCTTTTATTATTGATTATGTCGATTGTTGCTGTTGTTTTTCTGGAGACGGGAGTGTGAGAGAGGAAATGGACCTTTGTACCAACCAATGCTAAGCTAGTAGCCTCCCGGTTTCACCATCTCAGCGGAGAATCCGACTTTCTGCACCTTTATTTGATATGTTTTGCCGTCCACAAGCTTCAATGAGGGTTAGCTTCTCCAAAGGTGGATATTTGACCTTCCCGTAGCCTCTTATCCTCTTTGAACCTGCAAATTTAAACCGTTGTGTTTGTTTCTGCAGTGAAATAATCGATATTTCTCCTTTGAACTGGTTCAGTGATGAAGGGCTAAGTCGCGTTTTTTACCCTCCTGCTTGCGTTCCAGTGTGATGGGAACGTTAAAGTGCCATAAAATCAGTTTCATCCCCAAATATGATGAATCTAGTAAACGGCTGCGATCACTGAGGAGGATGAGCTAACCAGCCGCTGCGCTAACCAGCCGCTGAGCTAACGATGACGTCAGAGATCACCTGTGGCAGGTAAAGGCAGCCAGGCAGAAACCAGCCGTCTGACTGGCTGAAGCTCGGCCACAGTTGAGGAAGACGAGAGGCGAGCGCAGGTAAAGCGACGATCTGCCTGTCTGTAGCCACGCCTCCTCGGTGGTCAGGGCCTCCCTGGGGCCAAAGGAGGAGTCCAGCACCTGGACGGGTCTTTTAGCTGGAACATCTGGACGGAGGAGGAGAGGGTGGCTCCTTCTGGGCCAGCAGGGGCGGTTCATCGTCTCGTGCCATGTGGAGGTTGAGTACGCAGCTGAAAGTCACGGACCTGTGAAGGCATCACGTGAGGACGTCCAGCAGCGCCCGCAGGCCGAGGTGTTTATATGTACCATAGCTTCGCCATCATCATCATCGTGGTCCTCGTGGTGTTCCTGGTCGTGACCCCGTGGGCCGGGGCAGACGCTGAAGGGGGACGGGGTGGTTCGTTCCCCCGCTGATTCTGGGAGGGTTCTACAGCAGCATGTTTGGGTTCTTCTTCGTCGACGGTTTAAATCAATTCTTTTGGCTTCGTTTGATTCTCGTAGTTCATCCTATATATCCCCGGACTGCTGGGAAAGGGAAAAAAATACAAATATTATGGATCTTATATTTATTTTGTTTGTTTGCACAAGTTGGAATGGCCTTAGATTTGCTTTCCTCAGAGAGAGAGAGAGAGAGAGAGAGAGAGAGAGGAGGGGAAAATAGGATAGGTTCCAGGTTTTGCCCACCCAGGGGGGCTGCTGACACATGTCGTGAGGAGGAGGTGGAGATGGGAATACAAGCCAGTGGTGCAGGAAGGTCAGAGTGACCCCTCTTACCATCACCCTCTTTACCCCCCCTCTGCCCCATCACTCGTTCTCCCAGAAACACCCATAAATAGGTTCTCCTCCTCGTGACCTGCAGCCCTCCGCGCTCTCCCACATGAGTCAGCATCTGTGCTGCATGACTCGAGGGTTTCCTGAACATCCTCCTCCTCCTCCTCCTCCACCTCCTCTGGGACGATGCTTGTGAGGATCTATCTCCTCTTTTTGCCCCTCTGCTGATGTTTTGGGTGCTGGTTTGCCAGATACCTCAGGCAGTCTGTGTTCCTGCGTCCACAGAAACACAGAAAAAATGTCTCTTATTTTTTTTAACCGGGGGGTTACAGGACACCACAGCACCCACTTTAGGAAGCACCGAGTTGGCTCTGGCTGGAGGAACATCTGGTCTCACCGTCTTGGAGTGTTGGAGGCTCCCGCCGTCACTGACAGGCAGCCGTTAGCGCCATCAGAGCCGCCCCGCCGCTGATGTCTGAGCCGTAGCGGGTGGAGAGTTCATTTATTCAGAAGCTGAGAGGGTGTAAAACAAACTCTAATGAGTTCTCTGGAGATGAGGTGGAGGGGGCAGAAAAACAGCAACATTTGTTGAAATGCTGAGAAAGACCCAAAGCCAGAGGGAACCTGCTCGGAGACTCGCCACTCGACAAGCGTTCAGGTTCATTCATGGCCACCGGGTCACCTCTGCTCCCCAGCAGGGGGGCAGCTGGCAGACTGCAACCAGTCCGCTGGTGAAACCGTGAAGGAAGATTTCTCTCTTTGTTGAACCGCGAGAAAAGTTTGGAAGTGTGCACAGTGGTGTGAGCTGACGCTCACGTGCACAGTTTTTCTTTTGAGCTTAGTAATGTTTTTAGTTTTGGACTGGCTTCAAGGAGCTTTGAGACGTCCTGTCTGGGAAGAAACCGACCTTGGTTAAAAATTTCTAGACAAAGTCCTTGAAAATCATAAAATAGGACAAAAAGAAAAGTTCTGCTAGCGATAATCAAAAGACGAATAAAGGAAAGAAATATGAAAGGTGCAGTTATACAGTAGAACTTTAACCTGAAACTAGCGCTTGACTGCTCCCCATTTGAAACCTGCAAGCACGAAAAAGTAGCCAAACGAAAGTGGCGTGTGGCTGCGCTCTCCTATAGGGTGAGACCGATGCAGCTCCCAATGCTTTTTCTGCAATTTGCTGAAATGCAAAACTCCCTCAGACCCTCAGAGTGCAACCGCTAAATTATTCAAGTCTTACACTTCTGAATAATTCAATTTAATGTCATTACTTTGATAAAAACTCCTCACATCTCCCACCGCAGCCTGTTTATTGAAGCCAGAGCTTGACCTTATTGTAGCTGCACGGCGGCTGCGAGTCAAAGGATTTGAGGATTCCCTCAAACGGTGTCGCTCTACATCGCCGTGGGAACCGTGACAGCCCCCTGGTGTCTGTTCTCGTGAGGGTCCCTGAACGTCGGAGGGCGCCACTGCTGGGTGCTGGGGGAGGCTCCAGCGCACGTCGGGGCCGGTAGCCGCGGTGTTCATCAGCTTCTCATCAGATACGGATGTGCTGACAGCAGCTCCGGTTGCGTTCAGGCGTTCCGGGACCGAACGGTTCCTCTGCCAAGCAAAGCTCGCAAACAACGCGCTTGAGATGAAGACGAGTGGGCCTCCAGCCGAAGGCTCTGACTGCTGCAGGGGCTGGGGCCATTTATTAAGACATAATTACATCTATTTAGGAGGCATCGCTGAGAGGACCAGTTCTGTCAGCGGCTCATTTTCTGCTAAACGGGCTGGTGCTGAGAGCGTCAGCGCTGGAGCGGAGGGGAAGGGGCCTCTGCTGCCACAGCCTATTGTCTGCTGGCAGAAACGCTGCTGATGAGCAGTTTGTTCCATCAAAATACTCGCAGCCTCTCGAGCTGATTAATTAGAGCCCGGCTAATTGAAATGTTGGCTGTTTGCTGTAAAAATAACGGCGAGGACCCGACTCCGTGTCTCGGCCTGCGTTCAAAAGGCATTTAAACGGGAAATGTCAGGCGTAGATAACGAAGTGGCTGAAAGAAACTAAGTGGCTTTAGCAGCTTACACGTGGACTTATTTAGCTTTACGGGAATTTGTTTTTTGCTTTTGCGGCGCAGATCCGGCGATGCGCTTTCGCACATGCCAGTCTGAGTATAAGCTGAGTCCTCCAAATGTCTTTTGTTGTTTGTGGAAAGTGTGCCACGGCCGTGGAGCGCCACTCGCCCACCCGCGGGAGAGACGGCGAGCCTTTAAAGTGTCAGAGTGAATTACAAACAGCAGGTGGGAGGAACGGCAGGATCGAGCCACCAGAGAGACGTTCCTCCGCATGTGTGAATGTCGCTCCAGCCGGAGGAGATGGATCAAGAGAGGGGTCAAGTTAACGAGACGCCTGTGTCTTCTTGTATTTCACGTTAAAAAACCACCAGAAAAACAAGAATCTGCATCCTGTCCTGGTTAGGGAATATTACAGCAGGTCTGGAGTGTTTGGGAGTGTTTTCACTGATCAGAGGTTGACTCGAGGGATTTCAGGGGATCCCTTCTATGTTCTTATTATTTCCAGCGGTGTGTACACTTCCTGCTTCCTCGATCGTTTGTGTTTTGGGAAAATTAAATCTTTTAGCTGCTCAGGTCTCAATTTAAACCATTTCAATTCTCGTTTTTCAAGAGAAAAAGGTTTTGCCCACATGCAGGAGCGTGTCCTTGTTTGTTGGTTTAAGTCTAGTCCCATCGGCCCGAAGCTTTTGCACATTTGTCTAACAGAAGGTCAAATGTGGCCTCGTCTCTCTTCTCTCAGAACAAACAGGATCTTCAGAGATGAATGTGTTTATTCTGGAATTCAAGTCTTTGGGAGAACAAACCAAAATCAACATGATAAATAGAGGAAGGAGAGAAACCAGGTCGGGTGTCCCTGCATAAAGAGGGAGAGTCCAGCCTTTCCCAACATTAATAACAATTAAATCTCCCTCTCTCTGCGTTTACTCTAAGTGCTGCTGTTCCAGGCGTCGGTGGCCAGAGACACACGTGTTCACGCAAAATAAAGGTCAAGAGAATCATCGTCATCATTGCAGCGACATCGCAGCACTTTTTTGTTTTTTGATTTTTTGCACCTCCCCCTCTCTGCCCTTCTACCAAGCATCAGGAACAAGCTAATTAAATGTTCTGTCAGCCGTGGAAATCACTCTGTTTTCATCTCTCCTCCATTCATGCCATTCACATGGGGGACGTGCATAATGACACGTGTTTAAGGGCTGTAATTCTCTCGTGCGTGTCAGACATTTCCCGAGCCTCTGCCGGCATGCTAATCACCCGTTCCCTGACTCCACCCATGTGTGTGTGTATGTGTGTGTGTATGTGTGTGTGTGGTACTCGTCTGGCGGCTTGACTGCTAAATGTGCTGAGGAGGACGCGCGGCACCTTTTACTGGAGCTGGAGGGTTTGAGAGGGCAGATAAAGCGGCATAATGAAAAACACTCGGCGCTAATGCACTGTGTGTGTGTGTGTGTGTGTGTGTGGTGGGGGTGGGGGGGGGGGGTGGATCAGTAGACCTAGAAGACCTAGAGGACAATGGCCTCCTGCTGCTCAAAAGCGATGCGAAGGTGATGGATACGAGTGTGTTGCTAGCCAGGCTGAAATCCTTGTGTGTGTGTGTGTCCCTCAGACCAGCGCCGTGCTGTGTTCCGTGAACAGACGCTCTGCTTTTTTTAAGCTCCCTGTTGGCCATCGTCACCATCTTCCTGCCCAGCGGAGGATGCGAGAGGAGGATCTGCACCCTGGCCGGATACATGCAGATGGCTGCAGGTTAGTCGAGGTGCAGGCTGGTCCAGGCCCGATGGAGGGAGGAAAAACAGTGTGACAAGCAGAGATTCTGAGCCTGCAGGCGAATGTCAGCAAATGTTTGGCTCAAACTACTTTTTTTAGGAGAGCCGAGGTTATCCATCACCGACAGAAACACCAACAAAAAAGAGCGGCTGGATCAGCCGGAGGACCAGGCGCTGCTAGGCAACCAGCGGCTGCCTGGTACCTGCCGGGGCTGATCTGTGGCAGCCAGGGCACAGAGAGAGAGAGAGAGATGGAGAGCCTGCTGTAAAAGAACAGTTACACCCCCTCAGCACATGGACGTGTGAAAGATCACAGTGTCGCTTTCACTCCGGCAGCAAATTCATCTCCCAAAGTGAACCTGGACTGTTTGCGGCAGCAGGCGGCTCCTAAAAGTCAGGTCGCCGCCCCGGGCTCCTGCACCCAAAGCTGCTCGACAGGAGGTTGTTGGGCCTGTTTGTTTCCAGGGGATTTGCATCAGAAACTGCTCTGACTCTTCTTGGAAATATTAAGTGGCCAATTGAAATTGCCACATATTACATTTAAATAACCGTAATTAGAGGCAGGATTAATTGGGCGGTTTAATTCTTCACTGATTAATCCGGACGGGCCTGCTTAATGGTGCGTTCTAAATGGTGCTTAAAGCTCACAGCCAGTGTTAGACGTCAGCGTCAGATCGATGAAGAGTCTCCAAGCAGCAGCAGTAGTCTTCGAGTCTTCATCGGTCTTCAGAGCAGCAGGCTAGCACCAAGCTAGCCTTTCTTAGACCCTTTCATGGTTGTGGCTGACACTTTGGCCCCTGATCACTTTCTCTGGGTCAATAATATCTCCTCTTGGCACAGGAATGCTTGTCCTTCATCGTACTCCTGGTTTCCGCTCCTCTTCACTCCTCCGCTACCTATTTGTGCAACCACAGTGAATGTTTTCTTTCATATCAGTGTTTTTCTGCATTTGAAGGCTGCTGATTTTTGGCCGTGTGTTAACTCAGCCTTGTCACCTTTGGCATGTGTCTGATTTCGGCATGTTTAATCCTCCTCAGCGTCACTCAGAGAGAGAAACATCTCTCATTTCTGTAACTGTTAATATTCCACCTACTGCTGCTGCCTTGTCAGTGTGTTTGAGGTTTGTGGCGTTTAAACGTCCCCTTCACCGCCGTCACGTAAATCACAGCTTCAGAATAGTTACAGCGGCGTCATCAGCCTGGCTCGGCTGTAGGACAGAAAACAACAATCCACAAGCCTTCCTGAAACACACGTTTACGCCCCCGGCGTCAGGAACCGGAAGAACCTTTTTCTTTTGGGGCGAAGCTACTCAGCTCTTTCTCCGGGCCGTGGTCCCCAGGGGCCGAGCCCAGATTTAGACCTGAACTTGGTAACCCAAAGCAGGAGAAGCCTGTCGGCTAGGCTCTGACGCCTTTAATGTTTTACGCTTTGAGGGAGGGAGGCAAAACATTTCAGCGGGCTGAAGCGAGGAGCTTTTTCATGCATATTTCATTGGCCTGTTCTTCTTAGTGGTCAGGAACCACTGGAGTGGATGGCTCTTTGTGTTGAGGGAATAGACTCACATGTGGGCTTTAGAAACGCACACAAATGCTGTGAAACCATGTTTCACAGGCTCACAAGGCCAACGTCTAGGCTTTAATAGCTTCAGTCGCTAATGTAGGAGCCTAACACAGATCTAAGCCTTGGTTCTGCGTTCTTTGGTTCCGTGGGCCGATTCCCATGCTGGAGGTATCTGCTCAGGGCTGCAGGCATGTCACACTCCACTGAGTGTACAAGCAACCGCTGCTGAAGCTTGCTGGCAGCCGCTTCCTCCGGGGTTACAACTGCGTTCACAGATGGAGACGGTTTACAGCAGCGGTGGAAAAAAAGCCAGAGTTTGTCGTTTTGTCTCTCAGCAATGCCGTCGGTCTGTTTGGGTTAATTATGTGCTACTTAAATGACAGATATTTAATTTCTGAACATGACATCGGACTGTGTTTTTGGGGTCACCAGTGGCAGCCCTTCACATCCGGGCCTGTCGCCCTCTGATCAACCGCTGTTTTGCAGAGCCGTAGCTTAAATTGCTCATTTTTCCTCCCTCCAAGAAGCGATCGGGCCCCCTCAACCACAAAAGCTCATTTAAATTACCCCGGCTGCTCTCTGCTCCCCGGAACAAATCTTGCAGTCGCAGCAGGATGAAAAAGCAGAAAGAAATGTTATCGTTCGCTCAGCAGACCGTCTTTTGGCTGAGAAACAGCTCTAATTTGCAGCTGAACTCTCCCCAACCTCGGCTCCGCCGGGGCCTCCTCCCCTTTGAAGGCTGCAACCACCTGAGCTGTTATCTTTGAATCTGCGGGATTCTCGGCCGTGTTGCAGCGTTTGCGGTGGCTGCGTCAGCGTTCCCTTGGGCAAAGCCGCCGTGCGGAGGTCCTCTGAAGCGTGGCTTTTAAAAATAAGACGTGCGTGATCAGAGACCCTGCAGGGCTTATTTCAGCTCCTCTTGTCGCAGGGAGCCATATGGCGCCGGCGCAGCTGATCAGTCATCGCTGACACAGGCGGATGCATTTTCCATATCGGGCTGCATTAGAACCGCAGACGCCGCCAGCGGGAACAGGTCACCCCAACAATCAAATCACTCTGGGCGGGTTTTTTCTCTCCACCCACCCTGAGGAGGACTGATTGGGCCATCACTCACGGACTGTTGGGATTCCAGAACTATTTCCGAGTCAGAGCGCACACACCTTTTCCAAGATGACTTTATATCCCAAAATTAAAAAAAAAACCTTCTTGCAGCGGCTTCCAGGCGGGTAATGTTAATTCCCGTCCAGTCGTCCCTACTCCTGTGCTCAAGGGTTCCTCTGCGACTGTTGTTATGGAGCCTTTCGTTTCCACCTCCAGGCTGCTTCCTGCTCATCTGATCAGTAAACCCGTGCTTGATGTTCTGACTCCTCCATCTCTTCTCGAGTCCTCTCTCTCTCTCATCCGTCTCTCCCCGTTTTTCACATATGCACGCTTTTATCAAAGCCGGTCCGCCCACGCTCCTTGGGCTGGCCTGCTGTCAGTCACTGATATTTCATTCTGTTTCATCAGAACTCGGTCGGCTCTCGCTGGCGTTAAAAGTGTGTTTGTGTCGGGGGGAACGCATCGACTCACCTAAAAGAAACCTAAGAGAAACCCAGGAAGGAGAGTCCATTTGTTTTCATAGCTTCAGTGCCAAATCTTTCATATTTTCAAATGCCTCTCTCCACACACATGCACGCTCATCCACGCGTACACACACACACATACAACTGTTTCATCTGCAATCAGTTTCACTCTGAGACTTGTTTGATTCATCTGTTAATATACACACGCAGCTTTATTGCAGCGTATGTCAACACTCCAAATGTAGCCGGAGGGATAAAGAGGGCCAATGTCGATCCACCAGTCAAGTCCTGTGTGTGTGTGTGTGTGTGTGTGTGTGTGTGTGTGTGTGTGTGTGTGTGTGTGTATGCGTGTGTGTGTGCGTGTGTTAGCTAAAACTGCTGTCTGCTGTAATTAGGTGGCACTGCTCCCTCACAGATACTATTAGGCACAAAAAGCCCAGTAATTGGTTCCAGCAGTCAATTAGCGCAGGGCTGTAATTAAAATTGAACTTTATTCCGACCACTTTATCTATTTGGACTTTTTTTTTCCATCTTTTATCCGTCTTTGTGTGCTCACTGGAGTTTTACACTAAACTTTATTGTTGAGATCAACATTTTCGAACGATTATGCCACCAATTGAGAGCAGGAAGATGCGTACAAAAACTGCAGAATTAGAATGAAGTGCACACGCACACACACGTGGGTGGGTACTTGTGTGTGTGGGTGTGTAGAATTAAACACTCCTGTCATTTCTGCTGCTTCAGGAGAAAGTGATGCATGGACCCAAAACAGACGCTTCATCATGGACAGACTGGACAGGCGAGCGCGCATGAGGCACGTGTGTGTGGTAGTCTGAGAGCTGCTGCACCAACGTGCTCGTAGCCTCGTTCAGGTGTCTCCCAGAAGAGGTGCCACTTTCGCCTGCTTGATGTAGAGAACAGGGCTCCGAGCAGCTGCTGTTCCTGTGTGTGTGTGTGTGTGTGTGTGTGTGTGTGTGTGTGTGTGTGTGTGTGTGTGTGTGTGTGTGAGTGGTGCATGTTTGCTGTGATTCAGGTGCACAGTGATTGATGGTCCACTCGAGGCTCCTCTTGAGCGAACAACAACCAGCGATGCTTGCACCCGTCATCTTGTTCCTGCCGTCTGTGTTGTCTGGAACTAGTTTGTCCTTCAGGCCGTCTGAGGAGTGAGACGGTGGTGAGCTGCTCTTGCTTTGCTGCAGTTTATGGATTTTTTCCCTGTAAGTAGTAAAAAAACACAGCACGGCAGCTCTAAAGATTAGCTGTGGACGTGCATGCGCGTGCACAGGGTGCATAGAAAGGCGCACATCCACATATTTCTGGCCGTCGTGTCTCCAGTGTTCTCAAACTTCAAGACTTTTTTTGACGAGCCAGAAGTGTTTTCACAGTTTCCAGCTCTGTACAGATGAAACGAGCAGCTCAGCAGACTTCTGGGACCCGGTTTACCTTTCATGTTTCTGCAGTCAAGAGAGGAGAGAGGAGAAGGCTGCAGCCGAGGGAACGTTTTCTCACAGGAACACGAGCTGGAGGCCGCCGGTACCTTCTGTCAGGGCTGAACAAGAGCCGAAACCAGACCCATCCACAGAGCCCAGCTCATCCTGTCAGGAGCTGCAGCCATTTTACACTAGAATTACACACATGTTTACTCTTTTTGCACTCCCAGGTACCTGCTTTCTTCTTCTGTTGCACTGATGATAATCACTTCCCTCTAATAGAGTCTGGTCCTGTTGATTATTCCTCATTACTAGAAACAGCCTGAGAGCTGGTCAGAGTTAGTGGCTCAGTGTTGCTGTGTCGGTGTTGTTGGTCCTAATTTCAATTTCATACTAAAGTATATATTTTATGAAGGATTCATTCACAGAGCCCATGCCCCCACATAAACACACACACACACACACACACACACACACACACACACACACAAACACACACTCTTTTGGTCCTTACATATGTTTAGCCTGTGGGAATGAAGCAGGTCTCAGTGTCCAGACCAATGAAAGATGATTGATAATTACAGGTAAAACATGGACTCTATGTGTGTGTGTGTGTGTGTGTGTTTCTGTGTGTGATGAGAGAGAGAGAGAGAGAGTGTTTAAGACAGAGAAAAAAGTGTCTCAACCCCCTTTGAGCACCTGCACCAGATCGAAATGAAGCCACAGTAAATCAGACACCTTCTCTCTGGATGGTCTCTTTACACACACACACACACACACACACACAGGCAGGCAGGCAGGCAGGCAGATGAATGGCTGAACTGATACGTACTTACACTGTATTCACTGCTGTCCGCCTGCATTCCCAGGCTGTGTATCAGCAGCACACACACACCTCTGAAGCTGCTGTGTACCTCCGGCATGGAGGAGGATGAAGATGATACCATCTGTGCATCATCCTCTGAGGTCGTTTGTAAGCAGCTATCATATGTCACAGTGGAAGAGGAGCTGAGCATTTTTGTGGAGTCCACACGCATCCGCATGCACTCACACATGCAAACACACACACGCGCACACATCACATCCTATTGATTTCATTTCATCATTTTATAATGAAATCTGTCCTCATGTTTTACCTGCTGATGCACTTGAGTTATGACATCAATCTGAGTGCTAGATTGTGTGTGTGTGTGCTTGTGCACGTCTGTGTGCATGTGTGTGTGCGTGCACGTCTGAAACTGATATGTGGCCTGTCGTATAGACACGCAGGACGCTTCCCTTTTCTCCTCATTTAAGACATTTATCACAATAATTTAAAAGTTTTGCTTTTTCCATGTTTAACTTTCATTGATTTAGTTCCTTTTTAACTTGTTAATTATTTTGCTGTTTGAAAATTTTGAAAACAACTGTCATTTCTTAATGATCTTAATCAGGCTGTGGAAGGAGGATTAGCTACTTTTAGGATGGTAATTATCAAAGTGGTGCAGGTTTTCTCATTCTCTCCCCCCACCCCTCCAACACACACACGCACACACACACTGGTCTTACATCAGATTGATGTGTTGGGTGTCAGGTGTGGGTGCCGAAGCTCTCTGTTGATGACCAGCTGATTGGATGGATGCTCTCAGGCCTGTGAACTCATCTGTTACAGCAGACTCAGGTGGGGGGTCTGCTGCCCCCCCCCCTTCCCCACCATCACCTCTCCCTTATTACAGTCTGAGGGGGGGGCGCAGCAGCAGCAGAGGCAGAGGAGGAAGACAGATGAGACCAGCCGCCGGTCGGGGCCTGAAATGATTGAAGTCCCGTCTCGGCCCTCCGGCATCCCTCCTTCATTTCGCTTCTTTCACCGTTTGACTTCAGGGTCACGACCAGGCTGACGGCCAGGAAGAGGAGCACAAATCAGACAGGTCACATGATCTCCCCCACACCCGGTCCCGTCTGACGCTCTAGCGGACGCTTGAGCCTCACGGTGGTGCGTCGATGCTGCGTTCGCTGATTTATTGGCGGCGCCGTAAAAACCTCCGGAATGGTTGAACAAGTTGGATTGAATCGAAAAGAGAACACTAGGGTGTTTTTTAAGGTTGTCCAGTGTTTGAGGTGTTCAGTAGATCAATCTGGACAGGTTTTCTAACACTGAGGAGATCCAAAATAATTAAAAGCTGTTTAATGTCTCTACGAGGTCGTTCCCTCCGAAGAGGCGGTTTGAAGCATCTGTCTCCATTCTTATTGTCAAACACGGAGCAGCCTAATCTCACAACCCATCCAGCTATTTTCCACATTATCTGCTCTCCCTGACAGGCCGACGCAAACAGCCTCGGCGGGGGCCGATACCGTGTCAGCGGGGCGGAATCGCCCGTCCGTGGATGAGGTGCTCGCCATCTGCTGTGTTTACACTCGGAGCCTTTTTCAGCTGTATCCTTTCGACAGCCTTTGATGCATTAATGATCCCCCCCGCCCTCCCCCCCCAGTCTCTCAGGTCTCTGGGCTTGCTGCGGCCCTGTTTACTCGGGAGTGAGCTGCGCTCTTTCATCACGGCTGGAATTCCCCAGATTCCCAACTTCTTTTCAGAGCATGTCAGATCGCTGTGAAGTGAGAGTGTATTTTTGGCAGAGTTTGAGAAAAGCTGTCATTGTGTGCTGAGTGGAACGCTTTTGACTGTCTTCGGGGCGGTTGGAACCCCGCTCCTGTGGAGTTTTTCAGCTCTGAGGCTGCTGAAAGTTCCAATTATCATTCGCTAATTTGGGAATCAACAATAACATTGGGAGATAAAGAATGTTCTCCACGTCCCGTATCCTTCTGGGGGAAGAGCCGGCCAGGCGGGATACGCCTGTTCCCAACAGGGTGTCTTGCGAGCGGTGGAGTGAGAGAGACGGAGAGGCAGAGATGGAAGGGCGAGCGGTGACATCCTCTCCTCCTTCCTGCTGCTGAGGGTTCAGATCTGGCTGCTCACATTCAGCAGCAACGGGAGCTGAGAGGCTTCGGTCTCCAGAGTGTCCCAGCACCCCCAATCTGTCACCACACATTCTCCCACAGAAAGAGGAGCACACACACACACACATACACACACACACACACACACACACACACACACACACACACACACGAAGCCGAGACACGTCTGCTCCAAATGTCCGGTGTTCCTTGGTTGTTTGCCCTCTTGTGCGGAGCAACAGAATAATACAGCGTTACTGACTGATTGCTGCTGACTTCTCCACTGACATCAGCACTCTGACATTTGTGGCTTTTGCTAAGATGCTCGAATGATTATGGGATGGATTGCCCTGACATTTTCTGTAGGCATTTGTGGTGCAGAAGAAGATGAATCGTCCTGACGGCACTGGTTGCGTAACATTTTCCTCCACCAATATACATGTAAAACTTGATATTTATCACTTTTCTGCTTACTTTTAAAAAAACACCTTTATATGTTTTATTTTCAGTTTCTTTGGATGCTATTTTTCACAAATGGAATCTGTTCGATGGGTTTTCAATGCAGAGTAAGATGAAGACAAACACCAGAAGCTACAGAAGCACTCGTTGTTCTGGCACGTGTCACTCCTCCTCCTCCTTTCAGTCCCCGTCGGCAGCTGTATTTACGAGCTGACAATTAGATTTACCCGATTACTCATTTGCACAGAGGTTTCTCGACATCTTTGCAGGATGAGATTTATCTTGATTTATCCTGTTCCCTGGAGGGAATAAGCCGAACAGTCATAAAGACTGTTGTTTTATTAATAAGGCATGAATTAAACACCAATATAGGATGCGGTGCAAACTAAAATAGACTCAAACTAGGTCATTGGCATTATCCCCATAAAGTATGGCCTCCCAGTGGGATGGTGATGGAGCTCTGATATAATGCGGCTCTCTGTCAGGGCGGCGGCGCTGTGCTCTCCCTGGTCAAGTTTGGGCTTTCACGGGGAGCAGGAGTGACAGTGAGTCGCTCACCCTTCTATCGTCTCCCTCGCTAAGGCCGTTTCAGCGGTCCGAGAGCTGCGGGCTCTGAACCGTTGGTGAAATCCACCGGAGCGGACCTCCGCTCAGCGAGAGGCGGCATGACGTGATGAGAGGAAGACCGGAGGGATGCTCCAGAGTGCCTCAGAGGAGAGCAGGAGCCGTCCTGACAGGACACCTCAAAGAGACGCGCAACAAGAAAATGACGCGTGCGTGCAATTTTCCCCAACAGCCTGCTCCCCTCTCAATCTATGTCCTTTAGCCTTTTCTTTCAACTTTTCCTTTTGTTCCTCCCTTACAGCCGCCACCTTCCCATCCTTTTTTCATCTCCGCCCCCTCCACCTCCCATTTTCTATGCAAAATGCCCCCTGAGAATTTTTGGAATCCTCTGAAATTGAAATGTGTCCTGCCCCTGAAAATGACTCCTAGTCCGCTGTTTTCCATTACTAACCCCCCCCCCCCCACCACCACCACCACCAAACTTGGACACTTTTCCTGCTGTTGCATCCTGCCGCCCTGCAGCGCCGCTCCCCCTCCCCGTCGTCCTGACGTGCGTTTTCATCATGCAAACGCCGTGTGTGCTACAAGCACGCTGCCATTAGTCTCCTTCTCCTGTGAGACCTGTGCTGTTTGCATGAGTAACAAGCTGTGCGCAGCCACGACGTGTCTCTGTTGTCTTTAATTGCTGCAGCGTGGCGCGTTTGTACGGAACCGGTGTAATTAACACCCTCCCTGGTTCTGATGTGATCGGCTGTTACTTGAGTGAGTCCAGTCAGGATTAGCAGGTTTCTGTCAGAAGTGTTGGTGTCTGTCGTATTTGGAAGCTGGTTCACCGTCCACATGTTGGAGTAGACGGGCGTCCGCCTAAATGTCTTGTCAGTCTGATCCAGACGGGCTGACGTGCAGGTTCAGCAGTTTGAACAGAATCTCTGGTTGAAGGTGGGAGCGTTTTACTGAGCTGGGTGTCAGCTCCAGGCTCCACTGGCTGGTGTGGGAACACTCCCTCTTCCCCTTGATACGTTTGCAGATACACCTACTTGTGTCTTTTTTCCAGACTGCTGTGATGGTGTATGAGTCACTCTCATTCTCCATCTTTCTCTCTCTCTCTCTCTCTGTCTCTCTCTCTCTCTCCGATGATGGAAGCCGCAGTCGGCTTGGCACAGGTTTGATGTTGCTCCCATGCCAGAAATCTGAAATGCAAACCTCTCTGTTGTCCGTAGAAGCCTGAGGAGAGAGAGGAAGATGTGTGCTTTCAAACTGAATAGCAGCAAAGACTTCTAGAGGGGAGGGAGAGGCCTGAGAGACGAGAGCTGCTCTGGACCAGACCAGCGCCGGGTTTCTACCACCAGGTGACGAGGTCTTCACAGGACGCTGAGGGTTCATCCCCCAGCTAACAGATAACTACCTTAGACCCCCTCAGTGCCTGTCGTCTCCGTCCAGCCCCACCAGGAGACATGGATCCAAAAGCCTGGCTCTTGTTTATTCACTCAAACTCACTTTGTTTCTTTTTTCACACACACTCAGTGTGTCATTCGCCTCTGGGGAAACAGGTCTTCTTTCATTATCACAGCTACTGTGGTCAGTAGCTGGCAGGCTGTTTTCTCTCAATGTGTGTGTGTGTGTGTGTGTGTGTGTGTGTGTGAGTCAGGTGTAACTCCATCCTCAGTCTTCTTCTGCCTGTTGCATCATCTGGCCTCCGCTGTGAAAGCTGATATTTGTGTGAAAAACATCTCAAATGTGCTAAACTTTGCTTCCAGGTGGACTCTGTCAGGTCTGGTGTGTGGAATAACTCTCAGTCTGAGCTACAACAAGAGTATTTGCACACGTGTGTCGGTGCGTGCACGTGTGTGTGTGTGTGTGTGTGTGTGTGTGTGTTGAAGGATGCTGAGCTTCCGCTGAGAGCTCAGTGTGCAGCAGTGGAGAGTCTATAAAGCAAAGATGGATAAACAGCCTCCTTTGTTTGGCCCCGAGCGATTCGCAGCACACGAGCCCTTGGACAGAAACACACGTGCACGGTTGTCTTCAGGTACATCTCTGTAACGATGGCCCCACTTTGCCACTCGAGCGGCCAGTGTTCTGCTTCCCAGTGGTTCCGTTAGGCTCACGACTGCTCACAGAAACCAGGCAGCTTTATTTCACTGCACCAACAGTTCAAAAGGGGTCTTTTAGGTCGTCGAGGATGATATGTTTATTTGCCATTTTTCGTAGAAGCTGCATGTTACATTATGTGGATACCTATCATCAGTATCAGTTGTTGTTTTGTTCAAAGGGGGTGAGGGGAGAACTTTTAAAATATTCCTGAACTTGTTCCACAGAAACTCAGAAATACTCTGAATAATTCAGCAATCCTCTGGGTTCATGGTATGGATATTCTTTCACAGAGTTCTTGAGATTAAATGTTTCATCGCCGTCAGTTTGTCGTACCCAGGACGTGCGCTGGCTGTTGTTATTGATTTTTGCACGTCTGAACCTCAGCCGACACACCGGCTTTACACAGCTGTGGTGAAGGTTTTCCAGATGCTTTCAAAATTTCTGCCTGGGTATGAAGATGCTGGTCTGTGGATTTGTCTCTGTGAAAGTTAGTTAATCTGCTTTATGGTTCATACACACCCTTATCTCTCTCTCTTTCTTGCCGTTTACACAAAACTTCGTGAAGAACTTGTCGTCAGGTAGCAGCACACACGTTTACGGCTGCTTTTGGCAGGTTTGTCCGGTCGTTTTGGAGGATCTCGTCAACCACGTGCGGATGCTCATCTGCAGCTGGTCGTACCGTTTCTGTCCAGCAAGTGTTTAAGCTTCCCACCATCCGTATCTCCAGGAAAAGAACTTGCAGGGAAAGGCCGTCCCCTGGTATTTACATACATTTAAGGAGACTACACACACACAGATCCCACACAGGCTGCTGTGTTAATCGTGTCTGTTTTTCTCTGATAATCAGAGAACAGTCTGGAGCTCTTTATTGAGTCATACAAACTCCAACGGGCAAAAACACAGACACAAATGCTTCAGAAGTCCAAAATACCCTGAGGATGTGTACATGTTTGCAGGCATCTGTAGAATCTGTTCCTGTCTTTGTGTGTTTGTCTCTCTCCAGGCCTGTGTGGGATCACAGACAGGCCACCAAACACTCCCGTTATCTTGTGAAGTCGGGTTTAGCAAACCAGCAGCTTGAGGGACATTTATGTAGCCAAAGGAGACGAGGGAATATAATAAATGGCTTAAAGTGACTTGTAAGTTGCTCAGTGTGTGACGGAGATCTCGGCTGCACACCTTCACTGCTGCCCTTCATGCAAAAACCGTCCGTCACCGTCTGCCTGCTCTGCACCTCTAATGGAGCTCCGCCATCAGCCAAGCCGCTGGGAAAGGTTGGGGGTGTTTGCAGCTGGAGGAAGGTGTTGGTGGTGTACCCGACTGTACCTGCACCGGGTGTCAATCAGTGTGCCGCTTGCATGGTTTTCACTCCGAGAACTGATGCTGTTGTGTTTACAAAGCCTTGACAGAGTCTTTGTAGACGTGTTCAAAACATTCCCTCTTTTTACTGATGAAGAGCAGCTACGATTCTCAGAGAGCACAGGAGAAATAATCAAAACAGCCGGCGCACACGGCATCACACTCCCGACTACAGGCTAGGGAAGGGATGAAAGAGTGTGTGTGTGTGTGCTAGTGGTGGTGTGTGTGCATGTGCTGGGGTGCAGACAAAAGGCCTGTGGAACATCTGGATGCAGGTGATAGCTCTGCTCACACGCGTTACGAGCCAAATTAATCAAACCTGGTGGGGAGACTGGTGTGTGTGTGTGTGTGTGTGTGTGTGTGGAGCGTATTAAAAGTCAGTCCACGTCCCGAACAAGCCTGGCGCTGACATATAGTCATCCAGGATGGCGAGCGGAGCGCAGACAGAGGCAGGAGGAAGTATAAATCAATGTGTTGACTTCAGCAGGGTGACTGCGTTCGATACTGGAGTCGCTCCCGATGAGAAGTGACGCAGACACATGATGTTGTTGCCTTCTGAAACCGCTTCAGTCCCGCTGGGTGCAAAGCAAGAGCACAGCTGCTGCGGTTCTGCCGCTCTCCAGCACGAGCACGCTGTCGGCGCAGAGACAGAGATGGATGTGGAACACGGACAAAGCTGCGCTGCCATCTGACTACAGAAGCACGCAGGGCTGGACGGACGGCCGCTTCAGCCGGAGACAGGAGTGTGTTTGCCACTCTCTTTCTGCATGTGAATGATGAGGAAGATGACCTGGTGGGAGTGGGGTCGCTGCCGCCCCGCTGCTCCGGCCCGTGTTAATTCCAGTGTATTATATTAGCATCGATTTTCTCCCCTGCGCTGGGGCCATCGACGCGGGAATCCATCAGGCTAACTGCAGAAGCACGCTGGGTCAGGAGTTAAAACACCGCTCAATGTGGCATCGGGAGGAAGACAAAGCAGCCGTTCACTCTCTCTGCCTGTTGGAGGGAGATGAGTGTTTTTATTTTCAGTCTGTTTTTCTTCAGGGGAAAATCCCTGAAGCCAACACCACAAACCTGCTCCATGGCCAGTCTCTTCATTTTCATTGCGTTTTTCTTTGGATGGGGTGATTTCTGGGTTTTGGGGTTGGTCACCTAGGCAAACGAGGCCTGTTTTTTTCAGCGCAGGGGTGTTTTTTTCCCCCACGCTGGCAGCCAGCCTCAGATGGACGGCGCCTTTATCGTCATTATTTGTCTCTCTGTTGTCGAAGCATCTCTCCCCTCGCGATCTCTGCCTGCTGACGAGGGCAGGTCGCTCCGACGGCCCTGGGACTGAATTAAGCACAACTTCTATTTCCAGTGGCTCTTCTCCCTCCACCTCCTCTGACATGCAAAAGGTTTTAATGATGCCGAGGCTGGGAAGCGTTCCAAAGACTTAATTGAGAGGAATGAAAGGGACGGAGGCGTCCTTTTAAGCAGAGGAAGGAGAAATTCAACGGCTCGACCTCGTCTTCCTTCGCCCATTTTCTCCCTCTCTTCCATTCTGCCACGCGCTCAGCAGGGGATGTTGGAAAATTTCATTAGGTGAGCTGAGGGATAAATCAACATGACGAATCTGGCTGCCCGTCGTAATTGTGTTTTGCTCAGCAGCCGAGGTTGTTGCCGACGCTGCTGGCAGGCCGGTGATGGATGAAAGCATGTGTTATCTGTGCGCCGCCGCTGCGGTTCTTGTGGGTTTAATCCCACTTTTATCCATCACTTGGTGGGAATAACGAGTTAGGATGGCTGAGACCAGAGGCCTGACCTGCTAATGAACCTCTCGTTAGTGACATCATGTGATCACGCCTCGGGGACGAGCCGGCAGATCTGCTTGAACGGACGCTCTGGCTGCGTCTGACGCCGGGTGGATGGTGTGCTGTGTCCAGGTTAATGGGGTGACCCACCTCTGCCTCCCCACCAGTGCAGTCCCACCAGCTTAGCTCCATCCATCTTCCCTGGGCCTCCCCTCCTAATCTGTGATTAGGGGTCAAGGGCCGGCCTATTTGTTCCAGATTAATTTATTCCTCTCCGAGCGTGGCCTCCACCGTGGAGGAAGGATGAGCTTGCGGCCATGTGCATAGACGGGCTTGTATCACATCCTCTTTGCTAACAGGCCATACGTTAGCCAGCCAATTAAAGAACCAGGAGGACATGGGTACGGCCTGTTGGCTCACATCTTCATCACAGCTGTGAGTCTGCCTGGTGGCTCTTCACTTGATATTTAGCACCAACTTTTCTGTCTAATTGGAAATAGAAAAACATCAGAGAACTGTCTGATTACGACTCGGCTCTACTCGGCTTCTCCGTATTAAAATGCACCCGGAGGCTCCGAAAGCCGACCCTTTGATTGGCCGACTGCCGCAGAACCTCTCACATCTGGATGTTACCTCTGAGAACTGCTGCAGAAAGGTCGGGCCCTGCTCTCGGCTCCATACCTCTTCTCTTCTCTGTCTGCTCTAAAACAAAAACATAATGAGCCGAGAGGATGCTGAGGAGAAGGCGGAGCAGGCTTGCCCCTGCATCTAGGAGCCCATATTTCCTGACAAAAGCCCGTAGTTCAAGCTGCTGGGATGAATGATGAAGTGGTTCTTTGCTGATTTGCTCCAGAGCTCCTCCTGGCTTAATCCTGCTCTCATCACAGCACACTCGCCCCCGACAGCCGACGCTGGTGTTTTAGGCAGTGTTTCACTGGTGACGTCGGCGGATTGTTTGTGTGTTTGTCAAAACGTTCCAGGGATAAATGAGGATAGGTTTACTGAATCCTCGGTTTTAGCCATGATGTTGGGGCACACAGGGTCACCGTATCGGCCACCTCCGTCTCCTTCTGACTCTCCTTCATCGCTTCCTGTCGCCACTGCGCTCCGTCCCCCCAGATGTGCCACATTAATTCCACAGCTGTTGTCCCTATTAATGTTCACCGTCACAGCTTGCACACCCTCATTTTAAGAGTTTTTTTCTGTTCCCTTAGCGCCATGTGTGTGTGTGTGTGTGTGTGTGTGTGTGTGTGCAGCTGTTAACCTTCCACTTCATAGTGAAACTATAGCAGCGGTGATGTGAGGAGGCAAAGCAGCAGACTTATTCAGTCATGGAGACGTCATCAGCAGCAGCGCTCATGCTTGTCACTGATTTGGGTCCAGAGGGACACACACACACACACACACACTCCTTATGCCATTTAAAACAACACCGACTGAGAGGGTTTTTAGTAATCTCAGGATGTGCATTTCTCCCGGCGCATTGCCTCGGCCCGTCTGCGCTGATTGACGTGATTTTTTTACAACCTGCGGCTCCTGTCGGGGAAATCAGCCGCTGAGATGGGTAAAATGGAAAATGGCCATCAGAAGAGCAGTTTTTGGCTGTTACGTGAACAGGACCCAGGGTGTTCTGTACAGCCGAGTGTTCTCTGACCGTGTTTTCCCTTCTTAACTCCTTTGCAGCAACAGACTGTCAATAAAACATCTCCTTGTGGCGGCTATCGTGCCCACACCTGTATTTCCACAGTAACCCCACCCTCCCCCCCGTCGTCCATTAAACAGGGTGTTAAAGTTTTATGGCTTGGTAATGGTTGGCTGCTGGACCACCCCTGTGCTGAGCGCCTTAAAAAAGGGAAGGTGCAAACAGTGGTGCAAACTTAAACACGCACACACATGAATGATTCATGTGTTTACCTGACTGCTCCCACTCCTCTCCTAACCTGGAACTTCTTCTTGATAACTGATTAAAGTCTGCACTCATTATTCGAATAAGTCATTAAACCGATCTGTGTGTGATTGTAAGCCTGCATAATTGTGCCTCAATTAGTGTTTGATTTTGTGTGTGTGTGTGTGTGTGAGTTATCTTCTCTCTGGTGGCTCAGATGAATGCCAAGGGCAGCTGCTGAAGGTCAGGCAGGCAGGAGCGTAGTTCAGAGGATCGCTCCAGTAAAGACGAGGGACAGTCTCAAACACGCGCACGTGCATTTAGGGTTATCAGCTGTTCTTTGTCTCACCTTTGTTCTCGCTTTCATGTCGAGCAGGTGTGCGTCCGTCACGGTCGTTAGCGCTGAGGCTGGTTGCTCAAGGAGGGACACAGATTGGTCTCCTAGTGTCATCGTGGGCCAGGGGCTCCGGCTTTATCTGCTCCTGACGCTGGTTCGCGGATGTCTCTGTGAACAAGCACCAGCTGATGGAGGGTTTTTATAAACGAGATGGAAAAACTGCCAAAACAACCTCAGTTTAGGTGGAGGGAGGGGAAGACGAGTTCTCCGCTCTTTTCCTCCAAAGAGCCTCATCAAATCTGCTCTTGTCTAATCATTACTGCAGGTTCTGTCAGATCGGTTCCTGCTGTTGATTGAATGTCTGAGCAGTCATCGCCCCCCCCCCACACACACAAACACACACACACACACACACACCCAAACACCCAATCTCTCTGCGTCTGCTTCCCTCCTGTCACAGAGCCACTCTATCTTCCCCACTTCCACTGTCGCTTCCTGCACTTCCATCGGTGGGATTCGCGTTTTCCAAGGAAATAATCCTTCACCGTTGTGTAGGAGCCCACCAGCAGAGAGAGAGAGAGGTGGAGGAGGAGAAAAAAGACTAACGACATACAGGGCAGGATGATAAAACAGGTCAGAGACAGCGTGAGGAGGAAAGCGAGATGAATGTTCCCGGATTAAAACAGACAGACATCAGGGAAGAGAAATCATGGCAGAGGCTAGAAGGGGAGTCAGGCGGAGGACTCCAGAGACCCTCCAGCCCCCCCGCACACCCTCCTTAATTAGAAAACATAATACTGAGAGAGGACAGAATCGGATTAAAGGCAGGAAATAAGGACTTTTATCTGTGGCCAGCTCTGAATCACAGCTGCAACTGCTGAACTTCTCCAGGCTGCAGGAGAACCTGCAGGAGAACCTGCAGGAGGACCTGCAGCCTGGACACAGCTGCAATTGAATTTAAGTCGTCAGGAAAGCTCCTGCATTATTAAAGGTCCTATTAAAGACGCAGAGGAACGAGTGTCCATTACCAGTAAAGTGGATTTAGACCCCGAAGGGACAGACGGAGACAGAGGTCCATCACAACAAATGCTGAATGTCACAGTTGTCCGCTTGATGTATAGTAGAGGAACCGCCATGAATACATTTGTGGTCGTCCTCCAACAATATATTTTCTCACTTTGTCAGGTAGATAGATAGATAGATAGATAGATAGATAGATAGATAGATAGATAGATAGATAGATAGATAGATAGATAGATAGATAGATAGATAGATTTTTTCAGCTGTCAGCAGGAATGCCTCTGGCAGAGGACGGGCTGGGGGTTGCTGTTGGTACTTCGTGCCAGTGAATCTCCTTTTTTGCAGTTTCTCGCCTGCCTAAAGCCTCCGCCGCCTGCGCCAGTGTACTTCTCCCCTGTCATTAAACCCTAAATGGTTTTCTCAGCCAATAAACCGTCTGCATTCACAATCACCTTGAGTCCCACTGTGGGCCGGACCCCATCCTTATATAAAAATGTCCCCCTCCCTCCGTTAAGGGAAGCGGTCGGTGCCGTAATCTCCTGCTCAGATGAGGCTCTTTGCAGATGTGAAACTCTTCTAGGCAGCCAGACACAGGAAAACAGTCAGAATTGTGTGGGAGGAGTTGGGCAGGGCCACCTGAACGCTCACCACCTTGGCTTTATTGTTTGGAGGTTGCATTGTCGCTCTCCTCCCCTCTCCCAGCCGGCGTTCTTGCTAAATCCATCAGATCTTGTTCTCTGCAGGTCCTCAGCAGCTGCTCTCTTGCTTTGCATCTGGCTGCTTCTCCTTCAGCCGTTCCATATTTCCTTCTTCTGATGTGATAAAAAGCTATTTCCATGCCACTCCAGGAGCGAAGGCGCCGTGGCAGGAAGATTATTGTTGCTGTCCCCTGAATACAGAGATCCAGGCAGTGAAAAACACACTCTCCTCATCTCACAGATGGAATTGAAGGCTGCGACTGCCTCACGTGATCCTTCTTTTTCTTCTGTTTTTTTTTTTTTCCACCAACCTGTCTCGTTCACCGAGGCAGACCTTTCATGCCTCCCCTCCCAGGAGGGTCTTCAATATTGGTTATGGATGGGTGTGGAGGCACCGCGTGTCAGTCGATCTAAAAGTGTCCGGGCCCTCACTGAAGTCATTCCAGCCTCCTGTGAGCTCCCGCTCTGCTGTCCAGCCCTAAATGCAGCTTTCCATCATGTTCACCTGTGTTTTTTTAACCAAAGACCACCAGAAAGACTTGAAATAGTGATGATTCTGTCAGTTTTCGATCAGTCTGCTGCTTGTTCCTCCCTTCCTGGCGTGTCCGTTCTTTCCTCTTTCTCCCCCCCAGTGGGAAACAATTACACATCATCGTCCCACCATCGGGTCCAGATCCTATAATAGCCTGAGGTGAAAGAGGTGTGTTTGCCAGCAGTTTTCATTCCTTATTTGTGCAATAATTACACGCGTTGCTAACTGTGGCACAAAGGAGAGCGAGGGAGGGGGGGGCCTCTTTAAGGCTGCCATGTGAAATGCTGCAGAGGGGGCCGCTGTTTTGCATGGCAATAGGCTGCTAGTGTGTGTGCGTGAAGTCATGGAGCTGGCTGGCCATCAGAAAGGGCCTGAATGCGAAAGGAGGCCGAACCCGAACTCTCCACGGCTAATTGTGTTAGCCAAAGAAAGGCTGGGTCGGCCCGTTCTCAGCCATTGAGGAGCAGAGACGTGGGTTTAAAGCCTTTTCAGGAACGGAGAGAATGGTCCCCGGCAGCTGAATGGACCCATCCAGAAACCTCCGCTGACTGAGAGACAAAACGAGAGGAGGAATGTGATTATTGGATTTCCCAGGGAGTGAACTCTGTTGGCAAACACACAGTGGCCAGAGTTCACCGGCGCCTCTCAAACACTGATACTGTCTGAATGCAAGGTGGCGAAACATTCACTCCATCCAACGGGCAAGAAAAGCGCTCCTCGGTGCTGGCGCTGTGCTCACAGTTAGCGTGGGATTAGCGCCTATTGATCTCTGATGGGGATCTGTGTTTACCGCTGCGCTCGGGCCACTCAGGGTTGGACTCTCTGTAGGAGACCTATGGTCAACGACCCCGTTGTCGTTCCTGACCTGTTGGGTTCTTCCTTACAGTTCTTCCTTGTGGTCAGGCTGGTGGTGCTGAAGGTGGAGGCACCAATAACCTGCTGCTCTCCTTCAATCAGCCGTCTTCGCTGACTTCAGATGCTGGGAGATTTACCCGCAGATACCCCCCGAGTCTGGAGAGTCCTGCTACTTTATGTCTTTCCTAACCTTAAAAAATGTTGTGCTCAGCCAATACTTCCGTCTGTAATCTCCATCCATCTCTGTCGGCCAGCGGATGCACCCCGAGAAAAACCTAATCGGATTTGGGTGGCATTAAATAGCGAATGGCTGCTGTCATTGGTCAACCTGCTACTAACCAGGTTTAGAGGGCAACAGCCCATTTGTCAAGTGTCACGGCTGAGGCACTAACAGCAGATACGGACACAGAGTCTCCACTTCCACTCGGCTCTCGCTGGGATTCTCATAAGCTTTAGGATATTGGGGCAGAACTGCCTCATTACATTTGCTGTCAATCCAGACTGATGCGTTAATGCCTTTCCTTAATCTAAAGTGACAATTTTAAATGGACCGGGGCCGCAAAGATAACCTCTGCGAGTGTGTCAGTGTTGTTACAAGCTGCTTCTTATTGAGTGAAATTTCACTCGGTGGCACAAAAACAGCACATCAGGTCAGTATAAAATAAAGACGGTAAGAGTAAAACCGCTGCCCCACGACCTGGAAACAGCCGGACTTGTAAAGTCTCATTTGGATTTAGGTCTAGCGCGCTGGTCTGTGGGAGGCAGACGAGGACTTGCTGCTGCTCATTAGCAGCAGCAGACCAGTGCAATAAATTAGACTCTAATGGGTGTTAGTTCATGTGAACGCAGCAAATAATTTGCCGCATAAGCTAAAAAAGCAGCTTTGTTTGGTTTTGATTGTCAAAAGGCCCACTTTCTTCTTAAGTAAAAATAACTTTGAGGGCCGACTAGAACATTTACTGTCCCAAAGCGCTGTAGAAGCCTCCTGCAGCATATGCAGACGAGTTGTGGCGACGTCCCTGCAGACGGACTTATGGAGGCTGCAGTTTGTGAGTATTTATTAGGTTGATATTTACTCCACAGAGCTGTAGGGAAATAACTGGAATTTATTTTTTCTTTAGCCGCATGACATTCAAAGCACCAGCTTGGAACCACTGAATTTTATTGGCGTCTAAAAATTCCGCTGGCCCCCGCCTGCAGATGGATGGATGGAGACGAGGAACGCTGCTGCCTCAGGTCCGCTACCTGCTGGACGGGGTTGCTCCTGCTCCTCCGCTCGGACGCATTCATTCCAAACGCCTGCGTTGTTCCTTCTGGAAATGAGAAATATGCATCAAACGCAGAAAGACGTCTCGTTCATCACTGGCGGCGCTGAAGCCAGACGGACCGATAGTGCAGAGTCTCTTAAACGACTGACGCTGTTGTCACAGATGGTCGATGTTAGCGTCACTGGAAATGACTAATGAAAACCTGGAATGGAAATACTGTTCTTTTACAAGTGCCAAGCACACAAGAGGAGGGGTGTTCTTTTATCATTGGTGTGATTGGAAGGGAGGAATAAGAGGCCTCATCAATCACTCAGCGTTTGTTAAAGGTTACGTCGCCACGTCTGAGGGAGCACCGTCGGCCTCAGCCATACACACTTTTAAAAAAGCAATTATCCTTTATCAACCAGACTGCTCATGACATAATTAGTTTTATTTGACAATTTGATTTTTCTGTCCCCTGAAATTAAATATAGATGACAACCTTTGCCCTCCTGAGCCTGGGAGCTCTAAATATGCCAGGGGATGTAGCGTCCAACAGCACGGACTGTTTAAACTGCAAGCGTCACTTTGTATCATCACAACGGCAACAACTTCTAAATGAACTATGAGGATGTTTCTAACCTCGGAACAGCGGGAGGAAAGTGGTGGATTGTATTATCTGGAGACCTCCTGATTTTTACTGGGACAGTTTTGTGACAAAATGCTCCAGAGTGGTTACAAATATTCATTTCCCTGAGTCAAAGAGCTAAAGTTTTAGGCCTGAAACCAAGTTGAATAGCTTTTTAACAACATTTTGCAGTGATTTATGTTGCTCTTTTGCGAGGTTTGATGACTTAAGGGCGGAAAAGAGCCAGCAGAAGCAGCAGAGGCAGACACATCCTTATTACTGTTCTCTATTGTTCTGGGGCATAACATCTTTAGCTCACTACCTGCTTTCACAACCATAAAGTCATTAATTTTCTCCAAAATGTGCGGTGCGCCCTATGGTGCTGTGCGCCTAATGTGTTGTTGTAAGGCGGACGTAGTTGAGGACACCATGAGAACGTTAAAGGGAGAAGTGTGGGCGTGAATTGCTCCGGCAGGTCCGGAAGACGCCGCCGAGTTTCCGCGGAAACGAGGCGAGGTGGCCGAGTTGGAAGAGCGACTTCAGTAAAGAACCACCAGACTCAGTTTTGCTCCCGCTGCCTTGTTAAAAACACACACTTGCGGGCGTGTTTCACCGGCCTGTTTCACCGGCGTGTTTCACCATGCCGGCGCCCTATGAACCGGTGCGTCTAACGGCGTTGTTGCAAGGCGGACGTAGTTGAGGACACCATGAGAACCATGAGAACGTTAAAGGGGGAAGTGTGGGCGTGGCTTGTATCTAACGGACACCATGAGAACGTTAAAGGGAGAAGTGTGGGCGTGGCTTGTGTCTAACGGACACCAGCGCCGGTGTGAGCGTGATGCTGAACATCGGTGTTTCGGCGACCCTGAAACCGGCAGAGACGCTGATGAAGCCCAGTTTAACCTGGAGGCGATCAGCTCCGAGGAGGATCGTGGGAACCGAGCAGCCGCCAGACGATTTAAGATCCATGAATTCCTGGTTGGCGAGTGGAGGAAGCTGGAAAACGAGCTCCGGCAGGTCCAGAAGACGCCGCCGAGTTTCCGCGGAAACGAGGCGAGGTGGCCGAGTTGGAAGAGCGACTTCAATAAAGAACCACCAGACTCAGTTTTGCTCCCGCTGCCTTGTTAAAAACACACACTTGCGGGCGTGTTTCACCGGCGTGTCTCACCGGCGTGTTTCACCGGCGTGTTTCACCGTGCCGGCGCCCTATGAACCGGTGCGTCTAACGGCGTTGTTGTAAGGCGGACGTAGTTGAGGACACCATGAGAAACGTTAAAGGGGGAAGTGTGGGCGTGGCTTGTATCCGAAGGACACCATGAGAACGTTAAAGGGAGAAGTGTGGGCGTGGCTTGTATCTAGCGGACACCAGCGCCGGTGTGAGCGTGATGCTGAACATCGGTGTTTCGGCGACCCTGAAACCGGCAGAGACGCTGATGAAGCCCAGTTTAACCTGGAGGCGATCAGCTCCGAGGAGGATCGTGGGGATCGAGCAGCCGCCAGAGGATTTAAGATCCATGAATCACAACCAAACTCAGTTTTGCTCCCGCTGCCTTGTTAAAAACACACACTTGCGTGCGTGTCTCACCGGTGTGTCTCACCGTGCCGGCGCCCTATGAACCGGTGCGCCTAATGTGTTGTTGTAAGGCGGACGTAGTTGAGGACACCATGAGAACCTTATGCGCCTTATGTACATGTTAAATACAGAAAAAGCGCCCCTAACTGAAACCTACAACCCAGTAATTGCTCTCTTCTTTCTAACTCACAATGTTCAACATTCTGCTCTCAAACTCAGCAGAGATGACCTGATGACAATGACTGACCCTCTGGGCCAAAACCTTTGCTGAATTTGGATAAAAACGTTTCTTTTTTATATTTTCTATTACATTAGGGGCTCTTCTGAAAGTGGTTCAGTAGCTTTTTTTTTTAACTTAAATTCAATCAGACTTTATTTTAAGTTGAGCTGAGAAAATTCCAGATGTTTGAAGTTCAGGGATGGACTTCCGCCTTCCGGAGTCAGCTGAAGTGATTCGGAAACCTCCTGTCACAAAGCGTCCAATTACCTGCTGTCTCTCTTTGTCTCACGCTGGGTCTCAGAGGCTGAGAGAAGGACTGAAAGAATGGAAGACTTGTGGAAAAAGACAGGTGTAGAGAGGAAGAGGGGTTTGAGGGACCGTGAGAGTGAAAAGGAAACTGTGTGTACGGATGATTTCTACCATTGCGCCTGTGTGGGGGAGGCAGACCTTCTCTTTTATTTATGAGGGCATCGGCGGCGGAGCGCCCAGAGGTTAAGCTGCACGTGGTTCTCTCTGCTCTGGTGATGTCGCTGGAAGGCGGCTGCTCGCGGCTGCAGGAGGCGGCCTTGCAGATACGGCAGCAGGCTTCTCCTTCCAACGGGCAGCTTTCCCATTCTGGCTCCGAGCAGTTCCCTTCAAAGTTCCCTCAGATGGGGAACTATTTCTCAGAGGACGCGTGGAGTGCTGATGGAGTCCCGTAATGGCCTGGCTCATTTTCCACTCTTCCATTATTTATGTGCGGAAGGCGAGGCACTTGTTGTCTTCTCCTCTGTCAACAGCTCATCAAAGAGGCGCCGAGGATTCATTATGGAAATGAAGCCCTCATTGTCAACCTCTGCAAATCAGATGTGAGATCCACACGCCGAGCGCCGCCATCATCATCAATCCAAGCTCACATTAACACGGCCCGCATACGAAAAACACGCCTCGTGTCCTAATAGCACTAAAAAGGGTGCCCGATATCGTTAGGCTGCGGCAGGAGGCGGTGGGGGGAGGAGCGGCGCTCAACACGTGGGGCAGCTCCGATGATAAATGCCCAACAGCCCCAGGGTCCAAATGCAGAAATCGGTGAACTGTAATGGAAAGGGAAAGGTCACGGTGCGCCCGAGTCGCTGCAGCCCCGCAGCAGCCCAGCAGGAGCAGCGGGCGTGTTGGTTTAACCGCCACTCTGGCCAGCGGCCACATTTGCAGCCCTGTGGAAGCTGTTTGTCTGTTTAACAGCACATGATTGGTGCGCTTAGAGGAGGCTTTGAGTGGAGAGCGTGGTACGGAAAGCCAGATTCTCCCTGATCTCTAAACCAGTACTCACATGATCTCTGCAATCTAAAGTAAACGTGTACGAGGAGGAGCTGCAGAAGCAGCCTGTTGGCTCACGCAAGGCTGGTGCGCACAAGATGCATTGTTTGAGGGTGACCGGGAATCGGCCCCTCCACCTCTGCTCCATTATCCGAATTGAAGCCGTTAGTTACAGTAAATGGACGGCAGTAACAGCGCACTCCTTGGCTCCTGAAGCAGGTGCCCACATAATGGAGCACATTCCATTCCAGGGCTTCCTTTATAGCTCACTGCATATTAGCAATTACTGAAAATGAAAACGTGTTTGCCAAAGTCATCTAAACTGCCAGTTTGGGATATTTTTAAGTGCCTTTATTTCCCCCGAATAGACCAGGGAAGGGGGGTGGGGGGTGGGAGGGTGATGATTTAAACGTATTTCCATTTTTCCACCTGAGTGAGCAGCAGCGCCTGGACCCTCACATGTTTGATAACAGGCACCCACCTTCACGGGGGCCCTGCACGCTGCTGCTGAGAGGTCCCGTCTGAACACCGCAGACAGTCAGCCAGAGCGCCACTCCCTGCTCCAGGGCTGCCGCCTTGCATGTGGAGCAGAAGCTGCTTCTCCTGGAATAAAATAATCACCTGCAGCAGAGGGAATGCGGAGCAATATCCAGTAGCAGACGTTATTGCTTGCCTGCCGTCATGGGACTTTTTTAATATCAAGAACTATGAAACACTATTTTCTAGTCTAAATTAACACGGACCGATGTCTCCCAAAGTCGGTGATGATGACGGCTTCTGCCTGACTGCTCATTACTTCATTCCTTCACTGTCCAACTCAAAGCAGCTCTGCAAAAGTAGCACGTTTGTGCGTTAACATCTTAGTATGAATGCATCAATCTCCAAGGGTCTAGCCAGTAATGACGCAGGTTGCAGACGCAATCACAGCGCCGTAATGCTAGCATGGGCATAAAATCGCTGGCGTAAAGCAGCGTTAGGTAGCCCAACATCACTCTCTGCTTGATTGATTGCTGCCATAACTTTGTGCCTATTCTCTGTAGAACGCCTGTAGCCTGGTTTACATGAATTCCCATATGTATACGCAATAAAACCAGCCTGCTCTAAACACACACACACACACACAAACAGCATTGAACATGTCTGTCTGTTACCCCAGGAATGCCCTCTATTAGAAGATAGTCATGCAATTTTAATATTCAAATAAAATCCTAAATTATTAAACATTTCATTACTCTTAAATAAATATGCATGTGATAAATTCAGGTATGTGTGATGCCAATAGATTCTGACATCAATCTCTTTTCCCCACCTCAAACCTGCCCTCTGCCACCTTCCTTTACTTCCGCCTATCCATCAGCAGCCAACAGGGTAAAGATGGCGGCCGCCTGTTTACCAGCTAAGTACAGCAAACACTGCTTTAATAAGGGACCAAAGGCTGCTGGCTTCTCCCTCTCACCACCAGGAAACCTGCAGCAGAGCACCTCCTGCTGTGTGTGTGTGTGTGTGTGTGTGTGTGTGTGTGTGTGTGTGTGTGTGTGTGTGTGTGTGTGTGTGTGTGTGTGTGTGTGTGAGAGTACCTGAAACCTGAGGCAGTTATAATGGCATGTAAATGATCACAGCATGTGCAGTAGGGAGTGTGTGTTCACCTGTGTTCATGGTTGGTTGAGCTGTAAGCAGGGAGCCATGAAAACACACACACACACACACACACAGCGACACACACACACACACACACACACACACACACAGAGCTAGGGTGACTGAACTTGCTCTCATAATCACACACGCCGGCAAATATTTCATGTGATTTTGCCCGATTTCATTAATGTTCATACGAGTTCAAAGAGGTGAAATCCGACTTAACGAGATTTAAAGAAGCACACGTGCACGGGGGCGCGCACGAAATCCAGCCAGCGAGACTGAGGAAACCGCACTTTTAAAGATGCCGGCTGCTTTAATTTAATTTCCCAGTGTTTGCTTTGAGATGAGACAAGGTCATTTGCATTTCCCTCCAGCATCTTAAGCTGCTTCACAGCCCATCTGGAGACGCTCAGAAAGAAAGAAAGAAAGAAAGAAAGAAAGAAAGAAAGAAAGAAAGAAAGAAAGAAAGAAAGAAAGAAAGAAAGAAAGAAAGAAAGAAAGAAAGAAAGAAAGAAAGAAAGAAAGAAAGAAAGAAAGAAAGAAAGAAAGAAAGAAAGAAAGAAAGAAAGAAAGAAAGAAATCTTAAGCTCAGGCCGAAAAAGCAGATTGGGGTGTGTGAGTGTGGAGGTTGCTCCTGCGTGTGCCGCTAATCCACTCTTGCTGCGGTGGGTCCGGCTCGCACACGGACGTGGGCATCGTGGTCGGCACCGTTAAAGGCCAAGGTTGGTTCTGGACGGAGGCGTCAGCATGATTGGTTGGCCGGCTGTAATCGATGGAGCCTGGCCTCCTAAATCCATACCCACGGGTGGGAAAGACGAGGTGTGGGAACACCGGCCGCCAAGAACCCCATCGCGCATGTGCAAAAACGCCCCTCCCTTCTCCTTTAAATGGCTCCGCTCTGTTTAAGACCCCATCGATCAGCCGGTGAGCGTGTGGCATTTTAACTCAAAGCGTGCATGGGTAATGGGCCTGGCAGGGCCCCATACAGATAACAGGACAGCAGCCCAGAGAAGAAGGTGGCGGGGGGGGCTCATTATTCCAGAGGCATGCCGTGACTTTGCCAACAGGCTGCAGCTGGATTTCGAAGCATCTGGAGCGTGCTCCATTGAAGGCCCCCCCCCCCCTTTGAAGCGGCAGTCCGGCCCGGTCCAGCTCGGTCCGGTGCCAGAGCAGATGGTACATTGGGTGCAGACAGGCTGGGCATGAAATGCAGGCGGGCGGCGACGTGGCTGACAGAGGCGCGCGGATAAGCCTGGCTCACACCGACGACACGCTCATACGGACTTTGCGAGGAAGTGTAATCTAGGATTCACGGCTGTTTGTTTGGGTTTATGGGGCTATAAATAAGCAGGAATGGGCAGCGCGTGGGGACTTTGTGCATAAGCCCGTCACCAGACGGAGGCCTCGGGCTCTGAATCCAAGAAAGCACAATTTGAGATTTTCTTCCTCCGATAGTCTCAGGCCCGTCCTGCAGAGACAGCGTTAGGGGAAATTAACGTGCGTTTTCTGCAAATTCAGCATTCAGCACAACTTTAAGCATCATTCATATTATAACCCCAATAAATAATTTACCATTCCAATAATCCTAAATCAATGGTTCAGTATGTGTGTAAAATATTCAAACTTATATAACGCAGATATATTCAGGTGCTCACTCTCTGTCTCTCCTGCTCTTTATTTCTAATAGCAAACCACTGAAGCAGATTAAACGGGTCCTGATTAGAAGGTTACACTGTAGAACTTGTTCGCTCATCGTTTCCTTCCGGAAGGCTCCAACGGTGGCCCCTCCTCTGCAGACGGGGCCGCTACAGGCTGAACGTGCACTCATCGCTTTACCAACCCAGCCATCAACAAACTCATCACACTCGTACGAGACAAATGCTACATCAATGCGCCGCAAATGTCACTGCTAATGAATGGAGATGTATTCGCCGTAAAGCTGCACAGAAAGTGTTGCCGTCATGGGCAAGAAGGTTTGCTTGACCCCAAGGTGCCCCCGGTGGCCCCGGTTTCCCTCCAGGCGCTATTGTGGCAGCCGCGGGTTTGTGTTGTCTTTAATTCGGCAACCGGAGGACATCACAGCAGCCAAGATGGCAAAATGAGCTGTTTGATTAGCCTAAAACGCTCCGAGACACAACTGCTCATGACAGTGGAACACGACCCAGGTTGGAAACACGCTGAGGTGCGTCGGGGCGTTTCTGTGCACGTTTATCGGTCGTTTTTTGGTGAGCGTTACCGTGTAGCTGCCATCAGGTAAAGAGCAGACTTTTAAGAAATAGACAAGCAGGAAGTGGCTACTTGTGTGGGATCACTAGAGAAAAGAGAAACCGTATCGCAGCCTCAGCACTGAGACCTGGATTATAGATGGAGGCGTCTGATTGGCTGCCTGCTCCTCTGGGCCTGTGCTGTATTACATCGGCTCGGCAGGGGATTGAGGAGGAGAGCCGGTGATGGTCTCATAGCTGCTTTTCAGTGCATGCTAATGGCTAATTAGGCGTTTCATGACTAAGGCTGTGTGGTTTTTCTCATTACATGCTCCTCAGTACTCCCAAAGTACCACAGCACTACGCTCACCGTGGGGAGAGACTTGGTCTTCATTTCTTGCATCTCATTAAAACAATTCTTTGTCTAAATTTTGTAAACCTGACACTGTTTATCTGTCAAAAGTGACTGTGTGCACGTGTGTGTGTGTGTGTGTGTAAAACTGTATGTTGAGGATGTTTCATGCTGTTGCTTAGTGATAAAGCTGACACCGACCTGTGCTGCTGGGTCTGGCCCATGTTTGTGTGTGTGCACGCGTGTGCTGGCAGGTCTACCACAGCTTTAAATTCTTCTTTCATCAGGTCACCGTCCTGAAAATCAGGGGTTTTCCAGGCCTCCATTTGGGCTGATGTCATGTTTGTCCTGGTGCTGAAAGGCCTCAGTGATGAGGACGGCACCTTGTCATTAAAGCCTGACTCGTCGGATTTACACCTGGTTTTTGTCGTCTACCTCATCATCCTCCCACAGACAGGGTGACGAGCTCACCCCTTTGTTTGACCCATCATTTGGGAAAGCCGCCCGCAGCAGCTTCAGGGGCCCCAACCCGACAGTATATTTACCCGTATTTGCCTTCGGAGTGGTGGGCCTCGTGAACCCACCCCTGCGTCCTCCGTCCATCCTGGCATCAGTCACCAGACTCCACGATTGTCGTCTGTTGTGTTGAACTGAACCCAGGTGTTTACCTTTGACGTTCCTGACCAAATGGCTGCTGTTAAAAAAATCATTTGACCACCACAAAACCCCTCTGCCTCCCGCCGTGCGTGCGCACGCCTCTCGCCACCTTTGGTGCGAGATAATGGCTCAATTTTCTCTGCACCGTTTGCCTCCCCCGTCACCTGATGATGACACATAAACGCTTCTGACCGGTGTGCAGGTGCATCTCGGGGTCACAGCGGTCAGGGCCGGCGGGCATCTGCGCTGGGCTGGAACGCCGCAGAAAGAGATGCTGCAGTTTGTAGCCAGTCGGGAGCAAAGCTAAACATTTGGAGGAGGAGGAGGAGGAGGAGGAGGAGGAGGAGGATGCAGCAACACATGCTGAAATGCTACAGCTCTTTTACGATGGTAAGACGAAGAAAAAAAAAACTTGTAGTGCACTAAGCCGCGGTTCTAAGGCAGCGCTTCAATAATCTGTTGCATCTAAGCATCAACAGATGAGAGGACTTTGCATCTAATCATGATAACAACACTGCTATTACGCTCCTGCAGCGGGTCTGTTTGATGTGACTGCTAGAGAGGAGCAGTGAAAACCTCTTTATAATGAGAGTAAATCTAAATCGAATCTTTCTTGCTCACTTTCTGCCCGTGCGTGTGCGTGTGTGTGTGTGTGTGTGTGTGTCTGTGTTTCCTCTGTCTCTGTAACCAAGGAAATGCTCTCACCACATTAGCTTGGTCCTCTCGTGCGACACGGCGGTCTTCTTGATTACCTCGCTGGGCATGGAGGCTGCGAAGCTCTCAGTTACATGAGTGGGAGTGTGTGTGATCGATAGCAGGACGGTTGGGAGCCACATCTCAGCTTCGGATTGAAGAAATCCTACGAGAACAGGAGTAGGATGAGTCCCCCTTAAAAAAACAACCAAATGTCCCACTGTCGTTGTTGGTTGTCTCATCTGTGGGTTCCGGCTGGGGGATAAACCCGGAAGAAGTAGTGATGGCTAGAAGGTGCCGCCGTCTTCCTCCCGTGTATGACGACACTGGCAGCTGGTAACGGACCAGTCAGGAGCCAGGACGGAGTTCTTACCGGTGGTGTGGAGGAAGCAAGTCGAGCGCCTGCTCAGTCACAGCTTGGGTCCTCCTTCCTTGTTGACTTGTTTTCTTCTCTTTGTGCTGTTTGGGAACATTCAGCAGCTTCCTGAGTCTGATCAACTGGCTGATATCAGAAATGGTCTGCCAGCTTTGCACAGATGTTGGATGTTTCTACAACTCGCCGTTTATCAGCTGTAAAAAAAAAAACCACACCTCTCTGCACATCTGCTAACATTGTAATGATGCTGATTAAGCCGTCATTTCTCACTGCAGTAGATGTTAGCAAGCCACAAAACTCTGGCAAAAGAAGATCGGATCAGATCTGTGAGGACATCTCATGGAAAGGGCTCATCTGCGGCTGCCTGTGGCGGTGCTCCATCTGTCGTAGTGAACATAACCCCAGAGATTTGCTGACAACAAGCTCTCCACACGCGGCAGAGGTCCCGCAGAGCCTCCCTCAGGTGGCTGTGTGCACAGGAAAACCTGCTGCGTAAAAGCAAAGCTCCTGTTTCCACGCAGGCTTCTGAGGGTCGCCGGGAAAGAAAAGCACGGGATGTTGATTTGGGCCGAAATCTGCAGCAGCAACGGCACTTTAATTCTAATAAGACGCCGTCGAGCAAGTGGAGTACTGTGAGACACACGAGGCTGGAATGATCCCTCAGCCGACGGGGAGCGTTCCAGTTCTCTTTAAACCCCCTCAGTCTCCCACTAACCGTTAAAATAAGCCCAATTAAATTGTTGACACATTTGATGCTACATTTTTACACACCAATGTTTGTGACTGACTGGCGTCCATACAGCAGGAGTCCTGCTCTGTCTGTCCTCTCTTCTTAATAAAGACACTCACACACAGACACACACACACCTGCTGCCTGATTCAGGTCTCCCGCTTGCTCGGCGGGGCTGAAGGTAATAGTTTCCATTTCTCCTTAATGCCAGTGGGTCAGGGAGCCATAGCAGGGCACAGCTTCATTACAGACGCGCAGCAGGGCCCCAGCATCTCCTGTAGGGATTCATTATAGTTTGCTGCACCTTCTCCAACACACACACGCACACACGTGCACACAGACTCACACAGCCTGGTCACACCTCACTCCCATCAGACAGGTTTCTGTACATTGTCAGATAATGATCTTCCAGCAGGATTCCCGGATTCCCAACGATCCTTCTGGCCTTTGAAGCAAACAGTCAGTCAACAGTCTGCTCAGTCATGTGGTCAGTCAGAAACTTCCAGTTTCATGTGAAGAAGCCTTTTACCATCCCTGATCGTCTTACATGATCTTTATTCAACCAAACGCTGCCACAGCAGCTGTCAAGTAGCGTGTGCACATAAACACACGTGATGTAAAACATGGCCTCCACACCCAGCCATCGAGGTGTCTCCAGACACCTTAAGACGTCTTAGTAACTGAAATCAAGACGTCTTAGGACATCCTAAGACCAACATTCGAAGACGCCAAAGCAGAACACGGAATAACGCTCAAACAGGTTTCTGTGTCTTGAGGACACTGAGTGTCTTTAGATGTCTTAAGACATTGAAAGTCTTCAGGATTGCGTGTCATATAGATGTCTAAGACATTTTTACTTTGTCTGAAGACATTCACATCTTTACATGGCTTCAGACATGGTGCATGTGTCTCAAAGACATTGTCAAGTATTCTGTTTCAACTGGAGTATCACATTATTTGAGTGTTAAATGATAATTATTATTATTATATCACCGACACTGCTCGGTTAGATCAATTAGGTTTCCCACAGTGATATATTGTTCCATTTTTGCCCAATTAAACACCACTAGCATACGCGGATTGATGTGAAGGTTAATAAATGCCACTTGATTTATTAACCTTGATATGCTGCCTCATTTTTAGCCCCCCTTCATAAACAGCACTGTGTTACCCAGACGACGCTTTAATAACTAAATACGGACGCTGAGTTATTTCACACAACAAAGATGAATTCCCCTATCTTTATTCAGCTTTTTTTTTTGCCTTTGGGGTTTCAAGGTGATCTATACGCTGAGTGGTAAACATCGCAAAGACGGAAATCCATTCAAGAAAAAAACAAGGCGCTATTTGAAAAATGCTTGGCAGCGAGTCAGGAAATAAGTACCCTGTTTTTAGTCCCTTTCATGAATTCATGCATCCTGCACTTTTCATTATACCTGTGGGAGGTTATAGTCAGTATACTCAAGCCAAATAGATGGTACGCTCGCCGTATTATGTATATTTATTCAGTGAAATCCACGACATCTTCTGCATGTCTTAGCAGGAGCCTGGCTGGAAGGCTTGCCGTCAAAGCAGACGGAGGAAATGCACCGTGGCAGTCATCACAGCTGCCGGATGGGCCTCAGACGTCACCTGCGACGCTGCGGCCCAGCTGGACGGGCTTTTACAGGAGCAGACATTGTCACAGGGGTGCTGGCGGCTTCCACGCGAGCTCAAGGGTTCAGCCTCAGGGCCAGAGGCTGCCCCTGCAATCAGGGGGTTAATGCGAGACGCATGGCTCCACACACACACACACACACACACACACACACACACACACACACACACACACTGCCCGGCACTGAAACAGCCCTTCAGGTTTCATCAGCAAAACCATTGTTTCCCCTCACACAGACACGGCGGCGAGCACCGGCGTCCGCCGCTGACGGATGTTCCTCAGTTTAATTGCCACCTTCTTGCTTGCATCTTTATTATCGGTCCCTCCCGAGGTAAACCAATCTGCAAGGTGAGGCGCATGATGGATTGAGATTAGTTCCAGGCCGACCGTAGGCTGGCGCAGGCCCGACGGGCTCCTGGGCTCGTCTCGTAAGGGATCGGGAAGTCAAGGACAAGCAATTTGCCTGAGGTGTAAATTAATTTGTGGCATTAGGACAGACATGGAGATGTGGAAACGGAAGGAATTAGGATGATAGATTGGATGTTGTGGGTGGGATTGACGTGCCATTCCGGCTGTTGCCTGTGTGAGCGTCACAGTCTCAGGAGAGCAACACATCACACAACCATTAACACAAACCTGGATGAATCAGCCTTAATGGCGACTAGTGTTCTCAGGAAATGAGCACAACTGCGTGCTTCCTGAGCGAAACCCCCCGTTACTGAGCTCTGATGGGTCAGACCCCAGACAGACGGCTCACTCCAAAGATAACAGCAGCCATTTTATTGCCCGGCTAATCTCCCCTAACTCCCTGTATTTTATTTCCACGTTGGCGTACTCCTCTTCCTCACTCTCTCAGCCTCGTTTCAACCCGCGCTGAAGGTCAGCGGGTCTTTGGCTCGGAAGAACGTGTCTCTGAAAATGACTTAGTGGCTTCCAAACTGGCTCCTGAGAATGACCTTGTTGACTGTGGTGGTGAACACTAACTGGGTGTACTGGTGTTAATGGACCTGGCTGTTTCACCTGTTTCTGTGCTTTATCTGCTCGGTTTGAACCAGTTTGTTCTCTCTGTACCTGACGACCTTCGGTCTGGGAAGGAGCCGATTACTCTAAAGGTTTTACTGTCCACAAAATCACGTGAGAAGTGATTGAAAGAGCAACATCTTTGTAACAAATTCTTGTTTAATATCGTAATAATCCTTTGTGCTGGCAGTCTCACAGCTCTACATTCTCATTACCCACTGAGTCCACAAAATTATGGATGCTTCTTTCTTCCTTCTTGCACCATTTTCATCTGGTTCCTCGACTCCTTTATTAGCTAGTCCTGTTTTACTCGCTGCTCGCCTTAAGCCAAATGTTTTGAGAAATGCAGAGCCGTCATTAACATAATTTCCCAGGGGCTCACTGAGCCTAATTATCAGCAGGGCTGTGTGCAGAGCAGCTCACATCAGGAGGGGTCCCTGCTGCCGCCGGAGCCCAGCCGCAGCGGCTCCCAGCTGACGACCTGACCGCTCACCGCCGGCGTTCGGGAACTTTTATCCCTCACGTCCTCTTGTTAACTTTGACTCAGTCCTGGCTGGAAAAGGTAATGACTCGATTTTCAACCCTGAATCCTGATTTTTGAAGATGAATGGTGGGTGTTCAGAATGTGATGTGCTGGGACCATCTGAACCCTTTGACCTTGTCCACCTCCTACAGGGTTGGTCCATCAGTACACAACGTGGCTTCCCTCTCCTTCGTGTGTGTGTAGGATCTAGTGTACGTGTCTCACAGTTTACGGCACCAGGCCGCAGCTGTAAATCAGCCCCTCGTTGGAACAAACCGAGCCGTAACTTCCTGGTTGTTATCGTCCAGGCGACGCGGGATGGCGGTTAACCTGCTCCGCCCGACGCCCGCGAGGGACCGAAGGGGAGACGCCTTGATGGCGAACGCGTTGGCGTCAGGAGTTCTGCTGTACCGCTCTGGGCCTGCAAGTGTAATTAACAACATTTCGCAGCCTTTCCCATGTGTTTCCCCTCGGCGCGTCAATAACGAACTGGGCTGCAAACAAACGAGCGTCTGGTCTTAAAATCAGGATTTATGAGACACTTTTTCAGAGTGCTTCGCTCCAGCGGCGTCTCCCGTCTCTGCTGATCAGAGCGACTGAGTATCTGAGAATGTACCGGCCCATTCCCACGTCTCTCTGGAGGGGAGGACATTTGTGGGATGTTGGCTTCTACTGTCAGAGATGTGCAAAATTGTTGGGTTTTGGAAGAATAAAAGCTGCGGAGCATGTTAGGAGCAGCTTATATAGGGTTTTCGATATTTTCAACACCTCATTTATCCATCCGAGCTCCAGCGATGA
Organism: Tetraodon nigroviridis; assembly: GCA_000180735.1. Classification (NCBI taxonomy): domain Eukaryota; kingdom Metazoa; phylum Chordata; class Actinopteri; order Tetraodontiformes; family Tetraodontidae; genus Tetraodon; species Tetraodon nigroviridis. The sequence goes on from CAAE01014601.1 coordinate 65,594, forward strand.
CACCAGTGATCCTGTGATCTGTGTGTTTCTCTGCGTTTGTGATCGAGTTAGCCGGCCATGTTCTTTGGGAGAGCTTTCTGCTGAAACTGATTCAATGTCACGCTTGGCTGCCGGGTCATCACACACCTTCCTGCCTCACACACCTTCAATCTGGTTCCTTTGTCCTCGGCGCTGTCCACCCGCTGGGAGCAGCTTTTCCATTTCTCTCTACATCAGGGCTCAAAAAGTGACTTGAGGTTAATTTAGTTGTGCTTCGCTAAAAGCTGCCGCCACATCTGCGCGTTCACGCTCAGGTTCTCCTCTGGCCCGTAAAGGTGTTTGTCATCGGTCCGAGTGAACCGCGGCGTTGGCAGCCTTTCTGCACAAAGACAATAAAACAAGAGTGTGTTTGCATTTCTGAGAACCTGAAACCCAGCGTGCACGTCTGAACGGTCGTGTGAACGGAGGAGGGAGGCTGCATCCACAACGGTGCAAAACAGTGCTTGATCAAGTTGACAAGCCCTCACACACACTCGTGTGTCGTGACTCATTTCTTTAGCGGTGCGTGTGTGTGTAAAGTTTTCAGTGAAACTAGGACATGTTAGCTCTCAGCTAACTCCATTACTGGCTGTCTCGTCATCTCCGAGTCATTATTCTGGGATGCTGTACTCAGCAGCGGTCATCCGATCCAGCCGGACACACTTCCCTCCCATCGCTGCCACGTTAGCTCCACTTTTATTGCTGAATATCACATTTTCTCCCTCAAAGAGCTGCTGGGGGAAGGAAAGTTCGATCAGATCGTGTTCTCTGATTTTGACTGATTCTTGCAACCACTCTGGGGTGTGTGTGATGTGTCTGCGAGTCTCTTTGCCATCAAATCGGCACCAACAGGAGCTAAGAACACATTTGGAACCTTCTAAGTCACAAAGAGTGAGCAGAACACTGCCTAGTTTGGAACAAAGTCATGGCCGCCTCCCTTTATAAATAATTCTGTTGCAGCTCGGAGCCGAATTTGAATGAGACATTTGGTTCTGACCTGCGTGTTTCTGTTTTGTCTGCCTTGAAGCTTTTGTACACCTGATGTTTCCGTCATCTTTGATGCATCTGTGTGGATCCAACTCCGCTCGGTGGAGGTGAGCGCGGTGGAGTCGGCCCGCCGTTCCCTGCCGTCCATGCGGGAGTGATGAGCACGCCGTCTCTCCGCGTTGCATCAGCCAGTCATGTCAGCCTCTTTCATCACGCTCTGCTCTTCACTTTACTTTATTCTCCGGACTTTTGTCTGCAGGTGTAGCAGAAAAGCTGCTTTTCAAATCCTCTTTAAAAGACGGGACTCCGTTTTGAAGTGGTGCGTACGTGTGTGTGTGTGTGCGTGTGTGTGTGTGTGTGTGTGTGTATCTAAAGTAGATCTGTGTTTTTACATGCCATCATGAAGGAAGGAAGTGGTCCAGGGTTGTGCATCCTCCACCGCTTCCCACCATTAAAACCGGGATAACGGGTGTGTGTAAAGCCCCCTCCTAGAGGCCCCCGTCATCGGCGCGTTGATGTTTTTAGGTTGTGTGTGTGGTTGTGGAGGTTTGGAAATTCTAGTGTCTCCGACCAGTCCCCCATCCCTGAACAGAGGAGCCCCACAAACCATCGATTTAATGGCCGTGCGGCTCCGGCGCTGCCCCCCCGACCGCCCTGCTGCTCTGCCCTCTCTGAAAATCAATGCAGCGTAACAGAAGACAGCGTTTGTTGTGTGTGTGTGTGTGTGTGTGTGTGTGTGTGTGTGTGTGTGTGTGTGTGTGTTCTGGAGGGCTGCTCGACCTCACCAGAAGGTGATTCTGCTAACCCTGCAGTCTAAACGGCCATGACACTCGGTGCGCTAATGGAGGGGCCGGCGGGTCTGGGACCCACTCGGAGCAGCAACAACAGCCTGTGGCACAGTCGATAAACACTTGGCAGCCGGGACACTCCCTTCCTGGAGCTGGACCGGTTTTCTGGGGGGCGGCATTAACCGGAGAATCCAATAGGTTGGGTCTGATTTCTAATCGTAGGTCTGTGTGGGAACGAGGAGGACGAGGGAACCTCTGCTGACACCAGGCGGCTGCTCAGCGGCCCAGATTCTGGACCGGCAGAAAACGAGCGTTCCTCCCGCGGGTGAACACAGCGAGCGAGCCGGAGCGCCTGTCTTATCTGATCTTCTCCATCTCTGCAGTCTTCATCATGGCGGCCGGGCTCCTGGTCTACCCCTTTGGCCTGAACTCGTCCCTGGTCAGGGCCGTCTGCGGGGAGTCTGACATCTACTACGCCGGCGAGTGTCAGATCGGCTGGGGCTACATGCTGGCCATCGTCGGGGTCATGCTCACCGTCTTCTTGCCCTTTTTTGCCAAATATGCGCCGAAGGAGCAGCTCTCCCCGACCCCCTTGCCCACGCTCTTGTAGTGCCGAGAGACTCCGGCAGGTTTCCACGGCGACGCTGCCGGGGAAGGTCCGAGCTCAACCACACACAGTCTTCCTGCATCTTTTATGTGATGATTTAACTCCAACCGGAATGTTTGTTGTTTTACTAAAACTCAGCCCCTGAGAGGACCGGTCAGAGGGCAGCAGTGTGTTGGCTTTGTCTGTTTGTGACCTTCTGAACCGGCTGGGCGGGACGGAGGCAGCGGCCTGGAGACGCCTGGGCGGATTACTGTGACGGTGTTGGACCCTCCGGGTACAAACTGGAGGCTTCCAAGGACATTCCCAGGCAGCAAAAGTCACAAAAGACATTTTGAATTTCCAGGGGAAGGATTCAACCTTACTCTGCCTCCCTTCTTCCCTCCCAGAATCCTTTGTGGTTGTTCACCTTTGATTTGTCTGACACACGATGTGAAACTTCAGGACGAGGCAGGGAGACGGAGGCGCTTCGTCCCAACACGGCGGTACCGAACCGCACCGGGAGCAGGCTTTGGTAACGCTGGAGCAACGGATCCGGATTTTCAATGTGATCTGACCAACTTGTGCCTTTTAACATAACCACCAGTGTTGGATGCAGACATCAGGTGATTTTTCTGCTGAACTGGGGAACCCGGGTTTCTCCGTTTCTTATCCGTCCCACTGATCTCAGAGAGGAGTCAGCAGCCTGTGTTCCCTTCCCCTCGCAGACATTTTCCCCTGATTTCCCACCCGGTATTCAGAAGCTAACCGCGAAACGCTAACGGAGGCCTGATTCCTGTTTTCTGTGCTGAGCTGACACAGGTGACTCACCTGGTGTGTGAGGGGTTGCTGGAGCAGCCAGCCCCTGGCGGACGCTGTGTTGCTGTGTTGTGGTCAGCCCTCTCCTCCTTTTTCAAACGTCTGCACCCTCCCTCTCCTGCTCCCGGAGCAGGAGGCCAGCTCCTCCATCGTCTGCCCCTGTTCACTGCCAGTCTCATCCCATTTCAGTGGGCATTTACGTGTGTGTGTGTTTGTGTGTGTGTGTGTAATTAGGGGTTTGGATTTTGAGTGTTTGCCAAGTTTAGGTTCCCGTGAGAACACGTCCTGACCTTTAAAGATGCTTCTGTTGCCACTTCTGCAGGTGGGGCGAGAACAGTGGGTATTGTATTGGACCTCATACTGTGCTGGTGTGGAAATGGCTCCACTGGACTTTCCCCAGTATTGAACTGTTGTGTGTGAAGTCCCAGCACCGGTGAAACCGTTTTAGTAGAATAGAATTACTGGTTTGCTTTTAATATTATTGTTATTATTCTTGTGACGTTTGGCTGTAAATAATCTGACTGTAATTGATATCACCTTCTTCTTAACCGTCTGGTTTTTTTAAAGATCTATTTTGAAATATTACCTCATTGTGTTGGCTTTTCCTGAATTAACCTCTAAACAATGTTTGCTGTTCTGTGATCTTTCTTTTTTAATAAAAATGTGAGAAATGACGGGCACTTCTTTCACAATTTAATTGGGGGGTTTAAGAAAACATCAATGATGGAACACACACACACACATACACACACACACATGCTCTGAACACGAAACTCCTCTAAAAGAACATACCAGCACTAAGATTTCGGTTCAACGAACTACGAACCTTTAGAACCAAAGCAGGTGTGTTTGTGTGTGTTACCCCTGTGGTCGAACAGCTGTTCTCAGACTTCGCTGAAGGATTTGAGCAGCGCTCTCATTTCTGCATCGCAGACCTTGACGGCTGCCTGAGCACTCTGCAGCTCTGACGGCAGCCCAGCTCTGACCGACACGCACGTCAGCACGTCTCTGCGGCCGTCGTAGTTCCCCACACAGCGATGGACCTGACCACGGATGAGACGGGGCAGCGCCTGCTCCTGCAACCAGACCGGACTTCGGGTCGGACCGTGGCAGCGCCATAGTCATGTGTACACGCTGTTCATTACGGTGAGGCGACTCAGTATGACGAGATCTCACAACATTACACGTGGCAACACTGGTTTATTCATTTATTACAGAATTTGACACAATTGTGTGTGTAAGCGCATAAGTGCTGGGGAAAATACGTTTACTTGCTGCCATCTACTGGCGGATTTCTAAAACTACAAATCCAGCCGGTAAATCAAGTATTAATATTCGTTTTATTAAAAAAATTGGTTCGTTTTTTATTTCAGAATTAGTTTATTTTCTGTAATGAATATAAACTAAATTGTTAATTGGATTTATTTTAACATTGTGCATGAACTCACGTTTTCATAGAAGACACACTGAACAACCTCTTTGCCGTCTCTCATGAGGAAGTTTTTGGCTCCATGTTGACCCAGGGTGACTGCAGAGTCCAGGGTGGCTGGGGAAAGAGCGCCGCCTGTTAATGTCACGAATACTAGAGAAAAAGCAACAGCCCCTCTTCAACTGACCAAACATCTCCACTAAGAAGGGAACTCTGTCTTTGAACTGGCTCCAGTGCCTCATGCCCGCAATGACTGCGGTCAGGATCCTCAGCGAGTTCCCAAAAGCTGGTTTCCTCACTTCCTGAACACACACGAAGGCCAAATCGATGACACACACCATCACTTGTGTTTTATGGATGGACCGAATGGCTGTTTTTCACCTGAACTTTGTTCTGAAGGGCAGCCTGGTTGTGACCTGAGCCTGTGTTTGCTTCCCTCTGGGACCCAAAGCTGGGGGTGAACCCGCAGGAGCTTCCCCCTGGCTGCAGCGCAGCAACAGAGGGCCCTTTGGGGGGTGGGACGGGGCGAGCCAGAGGTCTGGGCTGCTCAGAGTGCGTGGGAATGGCTGAACCGAGCGACCTTTGGCTTGTGCGGGAAAAGCCAGAATGGGGTGTGAGCCTCCTCTGAGCGCTGCTGGAGCTGGGCTGAGAGCCCCCCTGTCCGAGGCTGCTGACAGAGCCGCTTTCCTGGGCTCTGACTGGGTTTCTGTGCGCCCCCATCCTAGAGCTGTCAAACACAACAAATCTTGGTTTTTTATGCAGCAATCGCCAAGCACAGGTGCGTGTAAATGTGTTTAAGAAGCTTACCCAGCGTCTCCAGGTTTGTATGGGTGTGATACTGGTGCACGGTGTCTCACAGCAGGTCCTGGTCCAGGTCCAGGACCAGGACCAGGACCAGGATTAGCTCTGTTACTTTGGTAATGCATCGGCGGACCAGAGGCCGGGGTACTCTGTGTCTTCCACAGGGGGCTTTGGGAAGCATCAGAACCAAGACCTGAGGCCCGGTACCCTCCACAAGAACCTGAAGACACACGATGTTCTAAATCACATGTTCCTATTACTAAAAAATGGACTGTAACACTAAATGTGATTTAAAAAGTTCAATGTTTTTTGTTATTATTGCTCATTTTCATTGTGTCCATGGTTCACCGGACGTGCTGGCGGCTGTGGCTGGGCTGGTGCTGGCCGTAAATTCACTGTGGAAGAAGAACTCGTTCTCAGAAGGAGCCGAAGTCAGAGGAAGGCGGCTCCTCTTCCTCTGGTTGAAGAGCGGCACGGAGCCCAAACCTGGGGGGAGAAGAGCGGAAAACACGGCTCACTGTTCTCCACACCGCCAAACAATCAACGTTTATCATATTAGTTCACTTTAATGGGCCTTTTTTTTAAAAGTGTGCATCTTTTTTGTAACAAAAGTGATTCTGATGGAGGAACACAAACCTCCTCTTACTATCAATGGCACCTAATTTTTTTTATACAAATTGATGGGAAAGGCGGAGTGTCTTTCCACAGTAATGAACTCGGTGTATGAAATAATAAAGAAAATATTACAAGTAAATGTCAAATTTTTTTAATATACCTGCAGTTGGTTTGGGCAGAAGGTTTTCTTGTCTCTTCATTTAGGGTTGGAAATTAATCCTGAATCCAAAAGATAAAGGGGGAAGCAACATAAATCACGTAACAGTAAATTTTAATGTTAAATGATTAGTTAGCCAAGTTGTTAAGAGAAGTTACAATATGGCTAGCTAAGCAGGTGCTAATTACAAACTCAAAGTACAGCTTTTCTAATCTCAATCACACATTCAAATAGTTTATTGCACTTTATCGTTATAAAGGTATAAATGTATATTAATGTGAGAGTAGAATATGCTAAAGCAAAAGCCTACTTTACTCACGACCGTGGTTAAAACGTCTCGATTTCAGCACCACGGACAGAGAAAAGACGCCTACGTCACTGCGGAACCGAGGTGCCTTCACGACCCACCTCCTGCGTCGGAGATCGAAAGGATTGGTCGGTCAACGGTGGGAAGTGTTCAATCAGTCTGAGTCTGATAGGCAGTATTGGCTAAAGTCTTATTTTGTTCATGGATTTGCTATTTTTTTTCTTTTCTCTGTGAATGGTGGGTATGAGACAATACTTTCTACAAAGGTTGTCATCTGGCTCCTCAGTTTTATGTGAGCGACTGTAAAATCTAGCATATTCTACAAAAAAAAAATGCATTATGAAATGCATCTTTCGTCATTCGTTTTCAAAAGCAAGTGTAAGAAGTGCAAACGACGAGAGAAAGAAATACACTTTTAACACTTTCTCAATATGGCCTCTGACTTTACTCCAATTTTCTAGAAATTTCTGAAAAACTATATAGCGCAGCCCAGAAATCGGCGGTCAAACACTGATTTGTGAACTGGCAACCTGGAAGTCGCTCCGTGGGCGGCGCTAGTCCGCAGTAGTTTCTGGAAGGAGCCTCATGCTCGCAACATGGAGAAGGTTAGCGTGCTGTCACTATCTAATATGTTTTCATTTTCAGACTCTACATTAAATGTGGATGTGCGCAGGGAAGTGTTTTGTTTTCAGAACTGTGTAGAGTCACCGTATTCGGGGTTCGTTAGCCTGTGAACGCCATTATCACGGAGTTCAGTGTGAAAATGCTAACGTTCGTTAGCTTGATGACTTTCCGTCTCTCTGTGCTAATATATATTGTAGCTTTCTGGCTAAGGTAGACAAAATAGTTTAGAAACGCAACATGTGTTACATGTGTGCGTGTGCGTTTATTTAAAGTCGAACATTAACTCAGAATTCCTAGCCAATCGGACTTTTTTTGTGTACTGCTGATAGAGATTGATCGGTTCCTCTACTCTGATTACTCCATAAAACTGTGGCAGCCTTGTTGTTGCATTTGATCTAAGTTTATATATCACATTCGGTGTTTACTAAATAACTAATATTACTATGACTTGCTATCCGAGTTAGCAAGTTATCCCATTGGCAGCTTATTTTAGCACAAGTAGGAGCGACGTGATAAATGTTGGGATTGATATTTTAAAATGTCTCGTTGGGCATCTTTTTGACTTTATTAGTTGAGACATTAAACCCATTTCACTGCGGAAGTCAATGTGCCGCACATGGTGCATAATTTTTGAATGGCTTAGCTCCGTGGTTAGCTTGTACCGACCGGAGGACCTTTCCAGGTGCACACGGGCGGCCTGGACCTATCAGGAGGCCGGAACCTTTGTCTCCAGCCTGCTTGGTTCTGGTACCCTAGTACGGAATGTTTATCTTGTACACGTAACACGCTAAAGGAGGGTACAAGGAACGATTAAATGATTAAATACATGTTCTTTACCTGTGCAAATATAGGCGATGCTGCTGTAACTGACTGAAATTGTTTAAATGCAGGTTATGAACGTTATACAGGAACCTTTCACACTTTAAACTACCTAATTGTCCAATTTGTGTCTTGGATGATTTGATCAGCCATTTTTTAGGATTATTTCATTAATGGTGGGATGATTGTCCTCCCTTGTCAAGACTGCACCTGTCTGACATGAACAGCTGAGAGGGGATCCTTCGCTCCAGCTCTGCCACCGGCAGCTGTCCAACACGTCACCCCTCGGGTGTCCAACCCACGGTGGTTCCGGGAGTTTTACACAGTCTAAATGTTAGAATGGATTATTACCTCTGCCATGGAAGGAGGAAATGGCGGCAGCCGGCATTTGTTGTGTCAGATAAAACTGGACTGTTGATTGTCTCTCAGGTTTCTGCATTGAAAGACCAGGGCAACAAGGCGCTGAGCGCAGGGAACATCGACGAAGCCGTCCGATGCTACACCGAAGCTGTGGCCCTGGACCCTACAAACCACGTCCTGTTCAGCAACCGCTCGGCTGCTTACGCCAAGAAAGGCAGCTATGAAAAGGCTCTGGAGGACGCCTGCGAAACCATCAAGTTGAAGCCTGACTGGGGCAAGGTGAGCTAGCCTGGGCCTCCCCTGGTTGTCGTCGTGTGGAGGTGGCTGACGGTTGTTTTTCCAATGGTCAACCAGGGTTACTCCCGCAAAGCCGCAGCTCTGGAATTTCTCAGCCGTTTAGGTGAGGCCAAAGCTACCTACCAGGAAGGCCTTCGCCAGGAGCCCAACAATCAGCAGCTGAAGGAAGGTTTACAGAACATCGAAGCCCGGCTTGCAGGTAGGATCACTCACATTAACGGAGGGTTTTTTGTTGTTGTTTGTTTTACTGTACACAGAATAAGTGGTATGACCACCAGAACCATGTGTGTGCGAGGGACTTTTTATGGTGTTAATATCACGTAGGGATAGGTGTGTGCGGGGGGTGGAGGGCTGAGGTTTATTCAACTGCGGGAGAAAAGTGGACATCGTGAACACTTGTGTGTTTCAATTTTTCCAGCAGAGAAATCGATAATGAACCCCTTCGCGATGCCCGACCTTTACCAGAAGCTGGAGAGCGATCCTCAGACCCGTGAGCTCTTGTCGGACCCCAGCTACCGAGAACTGCTGGAGCAGCTGAGGAAAAACCCGTCCCAGCTCGGCATGTGAGTGCCTCTACCAGGCTGTGGTCCGCCTCTCGAGGAAGACGCAGGTTGGTCGTCAGGACGAGCGCGGCGCTTCTGGTAACACAGTCGTGTGGCGGTTGTGCAGGAAGCTGCAGGATCCACGGGTGATGACCACCCTGTCTGTGCTGCTGGACCAGAACCTCTTTGAAAGGGAGGAAGATGAACCCACCCCTCCTCCTCCTCCTCCTCCTAAGCCTAAAGAAACACAGCCACCTCCTCCCAAAGAGGAAGACCTTCCTGAAAATAAGAGGCTGGTAAGTACGGTTCCCCATCCTCATTTGTTTGTCGTTTTCCTCGAGGAGCCCCCGTTAAGGGCCGTGTCCATCCTAACGTGTCTCTGCAGGCCTTGAAGGAAAAAGAACTTGGAAATTCTGCGTACAAGACCAGAGATTTTGAAAGCGCGCTGAAACATTACGAAGCAGCGATCAAGCACGATCCCACCAACATGAGCTACATATCCAATAAAGCAGGTACAGATCCCTCCCAGCTCCTGGGAGTTTCCCAATGTAACTGAAACACCTTCATGTTTTTTAAACATCATTTGGTTTTCTCATACAATCATAGTTTTGTTGTTTCATCTTTCCAAAGAGTCAGATTTCCAACGCTTTTTACCTTCCCTCTCTGCTTTTTTGCCTTCAGCCGTGTACTTTGAGAAAGGAGAGTTTGACAAGTGCCGAGAGTTGTGTGAGGAGGCCATCGAGGTGGGCAGAGAGAACAGGGAGGACTACAGACTGATTGCAAAGTGAGTTCCGGAGGGAATTTCTAACGTTAACCTTTAGTCGTCGTTATTCCGACAGTGCAGTACAGAGCATACCCGTGCCTTTGAATGAATTATTGGCCTTACAAGTGAGTGTTCATCAGTTTGCTCCTCTCAATAGTGTCCCATGTTTGGTTTCTACAGAGCCTTGGCTAGGATTGGCAACTCATACTTCAAGCAGGAGAAATACAAAGAAGCAATTCAGTATTTTAACAAAAGTCTGGCAGAACATCGCACTCCTGAGGTTTTGAAGAAGTGTCAGCAGGTACGCGCCATGTTTCTCTCCTTCGTGGCTAATTTAGCTCAGAGCCGTGTCTGTTGAGGTCCTCTGTCATGTTTATTAATATTAAAAATGCGCTGTAACTGGTTCTTATAGGCTGAGAAGATACTGAAGGAGCAGGAGAAACTAGCTTACATTAACCCCGATTTGGCCTTGGATGAGAAGAACAAGGGCAACGATGCCTTCCAGAAAGGTTTGTTGAAGTAACGCTGAGATTTCCACCTCTGAGCACAAGCGTAGCTGATCTCTTGGTGTCCCACAGGAGACTACCCTTTAGCTATGAAACATTACTCCGAAGCCATCAAGAGGAACCCCAACGATGCTAAACTGTTCAGTAACAGAGCTGCCTGCTACACCAAGCTGCTGGAGTTCCAACTGGCCCTGAAGGTCTGTTGTCACACCCTGACCCACACATCCAGTCCTGCTGTATTAAAGCCTGAGAGCGTTCAGGTGTACTTAAGCTGGTGTGTGTGTGTGTTTTTGAACAGGACTGCGAGGACTGCATCAAACTTGAGCCCACCTTTAGTAAGTTAGAATTTAAAGACGATGAAATGCATCTTTTCAGTTTTTGTGGCTTAGAAAGAGTCCTAATCCTCCCTTTATTGCCACCCGCCTGTCCACAGTTAAAGGTTACACCCGTAAAGGAGCTGCCTTGGAGGCTCTGAAGGAATACTCCAAAGCTATGGACGCCTACCAGAAAGCTATGGAGCTGGACTCTTCCTCAAAGGTATTTGACCCGTTTGTAAATGTCAGCGTGTACGTTGGATGCGGCTGCAGCCTGGCCACTGGGAGCTCCGCTTCTGGCCATTCACGCCTCTCCTCCCTCTGCCCGCCCTCTTCAGGAAGCCAGAGAAGGAATTCAACGCTGCGTGATCAGTCAGAACACCAGGGACGACAGTCCGGAGGAGGTGAAGAGGAGGGCCATGGCCGACCCCGAGGTGCAGCAGATCATGAGCGACCCCGCCATGCGCATGATCCTCGAGCAGATGCAGAAGGACCCTCAGGCACTTAGCGAGTGCGTTTGGCAGCTTCGGCCTCGCCGCATCTCTGCATGGAGCATTCACACGCGCGCACGTTTTGACCTAACCGCTGTTTTCTCTTTGATCCGCAGCCACTTAAAGAATCCAGTCATCGCACAGAAAATCCAGAAACTGATCGACGTTGGACTGATAGCGATCCGTTGACGCGACAAATACACATGTATGAACCGATGTCCAAGCCTCTCCATCCCAGCAAGCTGACTCCTCTTTCTTTTGGATCTTTGTCTGCCCATCCTAGAATATTACGCCTCAGAGCTGCCTGTCAGAACGGTCCAGGAAAACTTCAAATTTCCCTCGGCAGCGGGATATCGAAAAGAGAGACAAATTGGATTCTTGTCAATAAATGTCATTTCACACCTGACTTCAACTGCGGTGTGATCAGCACGTTGGCGGTGTCTGTATCTGATGCTTCTGAGTCTGAAATAAAATGTCTACTTTTTTTTTCCACTTGCCCTGCAGTCACATTTCCTCCTCTGTGTGTGTCCCACCTCCACTGGTGGCGATGTTCCCCCATACGGCTGGGGTAGCTCGGCCTGGAGTGAGGCTAAGCACCCTGTCCACTCTGGGTGGGGGCAGCTGCAAGGCACGCCGTGGGGAAAGGAGTGGATGCTGGAAGCCATTCCAGCTGTGAGCAGGTGGGCTCCTTCCAGCTCCAGTCCACGCTTGTCCTAACCTGGATTCCAACCGGGAACCCTCAGCCTGCCGGACGAGTTCTGTGTGCGGGACACCCACCTCCCTTGTCTTCCTTCTTTTTCACATCCTCTTCAGGACTGCACGCTTGGAAAGATGTGAGAAGCTGCAGAAGCCGACTGTCTCCTCCTCTCTCGTCTGCACAGCCTGCTGAGCTGGGTTCTGAGTTTGTTAGTGTGTGTTGCTCTTTTGGCCTGGAAGAAGAAGGGAGCGTCTCATCGCTGCCTGGACCCACGGCAGACTCTTACACCTTTGACATCTAAACGCGATGCTGCGTGCTCAGGATCAGCACTGAGGAGACCTCTCAAAGTAAAAAATAAAGAACTACGGTATATCAACAAGGTTTCTGTCAAAAATAAATTAATTTAACAACCATTAAAATGATAACACAATGAACTAAGCAACAGTTGTCCAAACACACCCGCACAGCAACAGTGTGTGTTACTCAGAACACTTGCATTACTTGGAACGTTTTCGTTTTTACTGCTGCTGCAGTGATTTAGTTTAAAACACAAAGAAGAGCTAAATAAATTAATATCTGCCTCGACTGGTTCCAGTTTTAGAACCATCCACAGCTTCAGAGAAGAACAGATAAACTCTCCCAATCAGAGCGCCTGAACTTTTTTTTTACCATATTTACATAACTATGCAGGCGAGGAGAGGACAATGTGTGTGTTTTTCCCAACACAAGTACCCCGAATAAGCAGAAGAAGCAGTCTAGATCTCACGCCTCTGGTCTTGGGTTGGAATCCGGACCTTCTCCCCACTTGCTGGCTCCTCGGGCTCTCCGGCGTCCTGGTCCGGACCGCTCCGGCAGCCTGTCGGCTGGCCGGAGGCCGCCCAGAACTGCACATTCTTCCAGCCTCGGGAACAGACTCATTAACAAGAAAAAAGGGCCTTGGACCAACCACTCAGGACAAGAGGAGCAGCAGAAGACACAAGGATCCCGGAAACAAACAGGAAGCTGCTTCTTCTTCTTCTGTTGGTGTCTTTGGCGGCTGACTCAAAGGGACACTACCGCCCCCCGCCGGACCGACCCGGGAGTCCCCACATGGGCAGGAAGCCGAAGGAAGCGTACAGACACATCGTTTTTATCCTTTTTTTAAAGGTCATCCTTTTCCTTTTATTTTATTTTCAGAACGTGAAATAAATCAAAATCAGATGTATTGCATACAAAACATAATTGCACAATTCTTGATTCACGACTGTCAGCATGTGAAGAAACACACTCCTGAGTGTTTTGTTCTGTTTGTCTTTAGTTGAAAAACACTTGTAGAGTTTTCCGCATCATTTTATTCTGCATCATTCAGGTTTTACTATGTTGAGGTTACGTTCTTGGAGGAAAAGACTTTTATTAGTTGTTGTTAAAACTTAAACCATTTAATTATGTGCTGCTTTTTTTTTTGCATTATTGTTTCACAGATATACAATCAAGAAGTTTCGTTTCAACATCGGCTCCCTGAGGGTTGTGGTAAAATTGGGTGTTTTCTCTGTGCCCATTTAAGGCTTTGACTGTTTTTCAGCAGCCTTCTTAAGGAGTCCTTGATTTCCTGTGTCTGCAGAACATAAATGATGGGATTCAGCATGGGAGGAAAGACGGAGGTCAGGGACAAATTGATGATCCTGGCGTTGGGGTGAATGTTTTCCATCAGCGTGAACGTGATCAGCAGAGGGATGAAATAGATGGCCACCAGCAGCAGGTGACCCGTGCAGGTTTTCAAGGCTTTCAGGCCCCGCTGAAAGTTGGCCACCTTGGCCAGGGTGCAGCTGATGTACAGATAACTCAACAAGATGAACAAGAGTGGCAGCCAGAAGATGAAGACCGGGTACAGACAGCTGACCACATAGTTGGGGAAATGGTCGTTGCAGGCCAGGCGGTAGATCTGCCCGTGGTCGCAGAAATAGCTGTGGACGACCACGGACTTACAGAAGGAGAGTCTGGTGATGAGGCCCACGGCGATGAGCACGGCCACGATGATGAAGGCCCAGAAGGAGGCGATCATCGAGATCATGAACCTGTGGGTCACCCTCACTTGGTAGTGCAGCGGGTAGGTGATGGCCACCAGGCGGTCGTAGGCCAGGGCCACCAGGTTGAGCGCCTGCATGGACAGACAGGTGTAGCAGAAGAAGAGGAAGGTCAGGCAGTCGTTGTAGGGGATGCGCCGGTGGTCGAACAGGAAGATGTCCAGGAGCTTCGGGACCAGAGCCGAGTTCCCAAACAGGTCCACAAAGGCCAGGTTGAAAACGGCCACGTACTTGGGCGTCCGCAGGCTGCGATCCAGACAAATCACAGCCATGACGGAGGAGTTTCCCAGCACAGACACGATGTACACGAAGAAGAGGAAGATGTAATAAAACCTGATGTGGGGGATGCCCATCAGCCCGCTGATGATGAAATAGGGAGGATGCACAAAGCTGATGTTTTTCCCAGGAGCAGCGTTGAAGAGCCCCATCGTCAGGTTTGTGCCGGTGCGGAGAACGTCAGCCCTGCGTTCTCCCTCCGACACACTCTCTCTGTTCTTCTCTCCGTCATATATGATCAGCGCCTGCTCCCCGGTGGCGCAGGATCACTGGACAAACATGTTTGCTGCCATGATGTCATGCAGGATTTACCACAATTAGGCTTTTAACAAAACAAACAGTCGCTGTGCCTGAAACAAGGTAAAAAAAAAAAGAAAAAGAAAAAGTAAGGAGGAGCAATTCAGATCTCCAGCCTCCCTCATGTGGATGTGACCGAGGCAGGAAACTGGAGAACATGGAAAACCTGGAAAAACTCATTAATATCCAGGACTTTATAAGGCGCTAATAGCTTTTATCTACTAACTGCTGTATTTCTGGACTTTAAAAGTCCTCACCTGGACCCCAGAAAGCAGAGGACTGTTTCATTCCTCTAAGGTGACAGAAACACTTTCAAACTTAGGCTCTTCTCCTTCTTTGGCTGTTAAAAATGAGCCGTTCTACTGTGAGAGTTCCGGAGGGGAGGACGTGAAGCAGCAGCCCACCTTCAGCTCATCGGTGCCTGAGCCCAGGGCGATCCGGTGAGGTGGGTCCTGGAAGCCCAGGGCCGGTCCATGGAGGGACGCTCAGCCCTGAGCATCCTCCTGGTGGTCTGACCACCACCGGTGAGGGAAGACGCTGTCCACAGATGGGCCTGTGGGAGTGGGCAGCAGCTCGCTGGACCGTGGCCTTGGAAAAGAAGAGAATAGAAATACTTTTATTTATCCCAGACATGGGAAAACTTGTTAACAGTGATAAAATCCTCCTAGAACCACAAAGGAGGAGGTGGGTTTGTGGGGTTCTGGGCTGTGGTTGGAATCATAACTGCATCCGTGCGTGAGCCCTCAGGTTCATCACGTTTTTCACAGTTCATCACTTTTTCTCCTCACATGTGGTCCTGACCTGACCGACTTCTGCCTTCTTTTCATCTACGCCTCCATGTTCTCCAGCTTAAAATCACCAGTTTTCTTCTGAACTTTGACGTAGGCAGTTTGTTCCTGGTTGGAGCAGTTGTTCTCCTTCTCGGGTGGTTTTTCTTCTTCTTTTGGCTGTTGTCAGAACTTCAGACTTGACCAACAGACGTGAACTCCCTGAACTCGTCTCCGTCTCCGTCTCTCCGTCTCTAATGAGGCTGGTAATTAGCTGCTTGTTGACATGGCTCCTGCAGGATGATGATGACACTCCTGCAGCCGGGTGGTAAACACATCCTGTCCCAGGCCGCAGGCGGCAGAACAATCTGGAAAACAGGAAATCATCCTGGAAATGTTGGACAGAGAGTCAGACGGACGCTCATCCATCCAGGGCCGGAAGCTGCACGAGTTGGACGTTTGAGCAACAAAACCAATCAATCAATAAAAATAGACTTTCCTGGTTGTAGTGGATCATTAGGTTCTTCCTCGCTGGGAAGATCATGTCCAGAAAGAGCAGAAATATCAATAATGTGAATCCTTTTCAACGGCTTTGTCCCCTGAGCTTCATCAGAACCACCTCTGGAGATTATTGAAGCTCCGGGGCCCCGAATTAGTGCTGGATCACCTGCTGGGATTTCTTAATATTTATTACAGTCGGGCTAATGAAAAAACCAAAAGCCTTCCCTGAGCATGTTTGATCCAAGAGGAATCCTCCTGCTGATGCAGCAAAGATGGACGAGCAAATGTCGAGACATCCTGGACTGATTTGATCTCTCTACGTCTGTTCCATCCCACCTTTTTCTACCTTTACGGGTTCAGATTTCCCCTCTGCTAAAGTGGTCAAAAGACTCCTTTAATAAAATCCCCGTTTGCAGCGCCAGCTTGACCTGACTGGTCACCTTACAGACTGGTTTGCCACCCTGCCTGCAGGCTGGCCCAGGGCAAGCCCCGCCAGGGGCCCCAGCTGCTGCCTGTTCTCCCCCCGGAGGCCCTGAGGTGTGTGTTTTCTCCGGTGTGTCTGCTTCCCAGCAGACAGGGGCCCAGCGCTCCTCTGTGCGCTAATTGATCCTCCGAGTGTTCCTCACCTCACAAATATTTATCACCCGGCAACTTTGTTTGCAAAGTTTCCTTTGTGAACAGGGGGATACAGTAGCGATGGTCGCCATAGAGACCAACACAAACGAGTGGCTGAAAGTGACACTAACGAGTTCAGGTCAGAGACAAGGCTGGAGGGGGTCAGCTTGGGCTCGAAGCTCGTTTGTGGCCCCCCAGCACACTCATAAATCATCACCTGGAAATGGGGGTGTGTTGTCTCTTACGTCCTCTTATTCAAAAACCAAGTGTTTTCCAGGAGTTTCTCCAGGTGGACTGGAGTCTGTGGACCGTGTCTGGACCACGCTGGGACCAACAAGGCCTTCAGGACCCGTCTGACAGGACGGGTCGCGGGGCCGGCTGAACGCTGGCCCGGCCACACGGACGAGTGTGGGAGCGGTGGAGTGTGTCAGCCCTCTCTGTCGCTGCTGCCTCAGATTTAAGGATCTGCCAGAGGAACCTGGACCTCCAGAACATTAGCGTACCTGGAAATCCTCCCCTACTTTTGATTACACTTGGTTCAGGCAGTCAGTACATTTTTGTCAGTGAGTTAAAAATAGAAACGGTTCAATGGGGACCTTTTAATTGAAGCTACAATCATACGTGAAAGGCAAGACTCTCCGTGTACAAACACAAGTCTACACATTCATTCTAAATCTAAATTCAAAGTGCAAAGTTGAGATGGACGGTGCAGAGGAGTGCGACTAAGGCGCGGTTGGGGTCGGCTCCCCGGTAACGCACCTTTGGGTGAAGGTGTAGTGTTGGACTCGGCCAGGAGAGAGCAGTATCCTCACACACACGCCTGGTCACGTGAGGAGACATGTGACATCACGCCGCGGTCCTACCGGGCGTCCTGGGTTTGGCTTGTGGACGGTCTAGTTTGGACGGATCCACAACTGTTTGCTCAAGACTCACTTACTTCACCAGAAGCCATGAAATGAAACCTTTATTACATCACTAATCAGACGGGAAGATAAAAAAGGGACCAACGTGAGCAGGAGCCCAAAAGGTCGGCCTGCTAGCTTGCACGACGGCCGCGGAGGCGACCCGCTAATCTGACCTTTTGGCTTTGCAGCTCAAACCGATTCTAATCCACAAAACCCAAAGGCCATCCACTTCAAGAACCTTTATTTTGATTACAGATGTACTCCATTTCCAAGGGGGGCGAGGGGTTGGGGTGGGGGGTGGGGGGGTAAAAGGGGCATTAGTGCTATTTACAGTTGGTTGGAAAACGTTTAATCTCTGTACAGATTCAAACCCTGATCAATATAAACAATATCTTTTAAGACCTAGTGCTGTTACAAAGCCATTATTTAAAGCAAAGAAGACACAAAATATTACGTTCAATTATGAACAACAGCAAGAAAAGAAAAGCACGGAAGAAAGAGAAGTAGCAACACCGTTTGACAGTCGGGGGGATTCTGCTGCTGTTCAGCACAAGACGTGGTGAGCGAGGGACCGTGAGCGAGGGACCGTGAGCGAGGGACCGTGAGCTGGCTACAAGCGACCGCAGACACAGCCCTAGACTAAACACCCAAACACTGCATAGCAACCACATCTAGTCGCCGTCTCCTACGCAAGATTCATCTTAAATATATATATTCTACACGTTACTGTAGTCTGGAGGGTTACCTCCGCTGGAAAAATAGAAAAGAATCAAACCTTTTTTATACAGTTTCAATAATCTGATGAGGGAGCACATGCTTCAGTTGTGCAAAATGAACGTGTTAATGCTGAGAGAGAGAGAGAGAGAGAGAGTAAGACAACAATGGGAAACGTTCTCATTCCGGCTTCATTCTTTCCTGCCTGGACAGAAAACGTCAGGACAGATCCTTTGCAACACTGGGAGAGGGCGGCTGGGGGACGGACATTGTCTGATCACTTCCAACAGTGGCTGGCGTTAGCAGCTAGCATTAGCGCCGACTGTCAAAACACGGCCTCCAAAGTCAGACCGAAGCAATCAAGCCAGGCGGACGGCCACCGCTGATTGGCTGCCTGTTTCTCCTCAGGCTTTGTCTAATCTACAGTGTGAGAGAGCGTCCACGTGCACGTCAGGTTGGGGAGGGCAGACGGCGGGACACACAGGTGTGTGTGTGCGTGTGCAGGATGCTTTTAACGAGTGTGTGTGTCCCGATTTAAAGTCTCTGATACAGGCACGTCTAAGCTTCTTCAGGGCCGGACCTGTAGAAAAGATCTGTGTGTGTGTGTGTGTGTGTGTGTTAATGATTCCTCAGTGGTTACATTTCTCAACAATTTCTATGAAAAAAAAAGGCACACACACTTACTGCATGAAGCTGAATTTCAACCTAACGGCTGAGGTGTGTGTGTGTGTTATTAGTGTGTGTCTGTCTGTACAGAAGAAGGCTTAGATGATGAAGATGAAACAATGAAAAACAAAATCAGAAGGAACAGAACAAGCTGATCCAGGTCCAGGCGGTAAATTTGATGACAGCAAATCAAGCTTGAGGAAGGAATCATGTTAACCTTCTGCTGGAACCTCCCTGGGCCAGCCTGAGCCTGTGCCGCTCACAGTACATGTTAACGTGTGTGTGTGTGTGTGTGTGCTCCAGTCAAACTCATGAGGTCCAGGATGTTGAGGGAGCGAACAGAAGATGGAGAGATGGCGGCAGCAGAGGAGGAGGAGGAGGTGTGCAGTTACAGAATGACGCAGCAGTTGCTCTCGCCGGTCTTCTCTCGGTTTCTCTGACCTCGGCAACACACACACACACACACACACACACACACACACACACACACACACACACACACACACACACACACACACACGCCTTAGATTAGGTGGAAACGGTGAGTTCATAGACCCTGTGACTGAAGCCGGTCAGAGGTTAAACCTGCCGGAATCTCAGATGAACCATCAGCTTCATTCATGGTTCCAGCAAAGAATGAGCTAGTTTAGACTTTCACACCCTCCAGACGGTGGAGCCCAGCTCCTGTCTCCTGTCTCCTGTCTCCTGTCTCCTGTCTCCTGTCTCCTGTCTCCTGCCTCCTGCCTCCTGTCTCTGCACACGGCCGCTGGAAGGCCGCCCTGAAGGGCAGGAAGCTGCTCACCTTGGGAGTTTGGCTCCGGCAGAGTCTCTCTGGCAACTAAATGCATCACCGTGGTCCTCCCCAGTGGCAGTTTGAGAGCTGGTGGGACAGACGGACGGACAGACGGCCAGAGTCAGGCTTTCACCAACACATACAGGAATCACACACAAGGTGGAGCCAAACGGACACATTTCCGCGGCCCTGTCCCCCCCCCCCCATCCCTCTGTGAAAGCAGGCCTGTCCGGAGCACTGAGCCGCCTCTGTTTGCCTGTTTCCACGGCGTGTGTGTGTGTGTGTGTGTGTGTGTGTGGGTGCTCACCTCCTAGTGTCACGTTGCCGTGCAGAAAGCGGCCCTGGTAGATCAGCCTCAGGATGGTGGGACTGCTGACCTGCTCTTCCTCCCAGTCTGCAAACAGAAGCAGGCGGAATGCTGATAGGAGCCATACAGGCTACAGCAGCGCGGAGATCCGCTCACCACATTGTAGCGCAGTTAGCGTGTAGCAGGTTAAGCATCACACACAGCGGCGGTGGCTTACCCATGGGCCAGTCGTCATACACGTGTTTGCGATGTCCG
>CAAE01014601.1:93594-125310 GCA_000180735.1 Tetraodon nigroviridis
AAACAATATTAGACGCACTTTAATACGGAGGTCTAGACTCAGTCATTTCTGGAACAACAGCCTCACCTGCCGGTGACAATCTTTAGAACACCTCCTGCTGATGTGCCTGCGGTATCTCACCCTCACCCCTGCAGGATGTCACCCTCACCCCTGCAGAATCACCCCCTCACCCCTGCAGAATCACCCCCTCACCCCTGCAGGATCTCACCCTCACCCCTGTAGAATCACCCCCTCACCCCTGCAGGATCTCACCCTCACCCCTGTAGAATCACCCCCTCACCCCTGCAGGATCTCACCCTCACCCCTGTAGAATCACCCCCTCACCCCTGCAGGATCTCACCCTCACCCCTGTAGAATCACCCCCTCACCCCTGCAGGATCTCACCCTCACCCCTGCTGCATCTCACCCTCACCCCTGCAGAATCACCCCCTCACCCCTGCAGGATCTCACCCTCACCCCTGTAGAATCACCCCCTCACCCCTGCAGGATCTCACCCTCACCCCTGTAGAATCACCCCCTCACCCCTGCAGGATCTCACCCTCACCCCTGTAGAATCACCCCCTCACCCCTGCAGGATCTCACCCTCACCCCTGTAGAATCACCCCCTCACCCCTGCAGGATCTCACCCTCACCCCTGCTGCATCTCACCCTCACCCCTGCAGGATCTCACCCTCACCCCTGCAGGATCTCACCCTCACGTCCGTCCCTCCTGTGTACAGGAGGACTCTGTCAAACCTGTTCCACTGCAAACTGGCCTAGTTTGACGCGTTGTGATTGGTGCAGATGTCGTTTGTCCCCCAGCACACCTGCTCATGTTTAACTCATTATTAGGTTTCACCATTGTTAGTAGTTCCCATAATTCAAGTTGTTAGATAATTTACACTTTTTAATCTTGGAAATATATTTATTTTGGGAAGGTTACTTGTTGATTTCTCTTAGGTTAGTAGCTTGCACCCACCCATCGATTCAATGTGTTATTTGAGCTGCTGAAATATATAAATGATCTTTTTCTAAATGTGATATAAAACGTATGTGTTTGTGCTCCGAACCATCTCTGCCTCACTAAAAATGTGGTTAGACTGTGTGTGTGTGTGTGTGTGTGTGTGTGTGTGTAACTCATCAAACTGGTCCAGAGTAGATGCTGATGATCTAAGATCTGCCGTGTTTAAATTACTACGAAACAGCCGCATGTCTCAAGAAGGGCCCGAAGCCTCGCAGCCATAGTAGATTTTAGTGTTTCCACCTGTTTTAATGGCATTTCCCCATACATTTCACAATGACAGAGGGTCATTTGAGATGAATGGTAGTGTGCTTTATTGCAGCTCTAGAGAGCTTATGGTTTACTTCATAAAGTCTTTGTGCAGCTGTCGGCTCGTAGACACATGAACCCTCCAACGTGCAGCAGAGCCAAACGAACTGCTCAGAAGCATGACTAATAAATGAAGCTCCAGGTAACACTTGTCATATTTGAGAACTATCAGTCACTATTGTTGACCTAAACATTTTCCTATTCCCCCATTTCTCTTCTAATTCTATGCTTATTTTTTCCTGTAAATATTGTTCTAACATTATTGTACTGCTGCTGCTGGAACAGTGCAATTTCCCCGTTGTGGGATAAATAAACATATTCTATTCTATACATTTAAAAAAGCATTCCAGCAACTACAAAACTACCTGTGACAGATGAAATCTGCAGGAGCCCTTAAAAACATCAACATCAACCCCAAATTTGGAGCAAATTTGTGAAATAAACCCAAGGAGTTGGGTTTATTTCACAGGAGTTGACAGAGAGATGTGCTGCAAAAGGTTGACGGAGCAAACACTGGAAAGAGAGGGAGGGGGGGGGAAGCAGTCAGACTACCTTAATCTAATATTTGCTGTGCTCAGAGCAATCAGCTGCACAGTTTAGGGACCGGTGTGCTGTAATCTTTTCTCCAGACTTCAGACCTCTGGGCCGCCCTGATTCCAACGACCGGCGCAGTTGCGGGTTTCGGCCACCGGGTGTCGCTGTGGCACCGCTGTTGGGAGCCAACAGCAGCCGGCTGAGATTAGGAGGCTTTGGTGTCGCTGTGCGGCTAAGCCTGCCTTCCTGTGTGCGCATTTGTGGCCTGCACGGGCCTGCACGCACGCCGATCCACAGCTGAGCGCCTCCACAACAACCGTTTCCGCGTAGATCTACTAAAAAGTTTCCTGTCGTTGGCTGTGTTGCAATTAGACGCAATGGGGACAAAATGACACCCTGTGACACAAGCCGGCACCATGTTGTAACAAAAGCAGATGCCGTAAAATGACTGGAGATCATTTCGCAATGGCTGCCTACATCCACTGGGTTCATATTTCAGTGTGGGTGACCTTGAGGAGCCGGCTGGGCCTGCTGGGAGCAGCCCAGAGGTCAGCCTTCTGCCCCGTGTCCGCCTGACCTCCAGCCTGGTCGATATCCAGTCTCCCGGATGCCATCAGAGCCCAAAGGGACGCACATGCTTCCTGATTTCCACCCCCCGATCGCAGTGCCGTCTGCGTGGACTGTGAATCATCAGCCCTTCTGCAGTCAGGGACGCTGCGCCGTCCGCAACACGCGTGTGTGTTCACATGTATAATGCAGCGGTCTGCAGCCACAGGCCATATTCTTATGTCACAGGCTTTTCAAAGCACATAATCCTTCTTATATAAAGAGGTTTTTTTCCCCTTCTTTCTTTTTTAAACCCAGGATAGAACCTACAGAGGATACAGCAGAGATGAGGCAGCTGTGTCTAAATAAAACAACAACAACGGGCAGTGATGCATGTTGGCCTGCAGAGTGCAGAGAGGCTCCCAGGGTCCCTCTGCCAGGCTGCTCCATCAGCCAGTCGGCTAAACCGCACAGGACATCAGCACTTTCAGCGACCAGTCGTGTTTCAAATAGCTGCTCACACTTAAATATGTTCTCGCCATTTGCCTGAATCACACAGAAGGAGCCAGCTTGAGACGACCAAGGTCTCTTGCTGGAATTTCTCCCGTCGTGAAAGCCTCTCGCTCCAGTCATCCCTCCCACAAACACGCGTCCACGGCTTTATTAAAAAAAAAAAAAAGGTTTATTGACATCAGAAGCAATTTAAATTTCAACAATAAACAAGTTTCTTCTTTTTTTTTTTGCTATTACAGTGGTACATAAAGTTTAGTAAAACAACTTGTGATACGTCCATTTGATAGCTGGCTTGAAATGAAAACACAGAGGAAAGAAAGGAGGAACACGCAGATCTAACTCAGAACGCTCGTGTGCTGTGCACGTCTAACTAGGGTAAATATCGAAAGCCCACCCTTCGCACCGTCGCAGGCAGGATAGTGGTCTAGAGACTATCACTGGAAAAAGAGGACTGGCAGGAAGATACAGACACAACACTTGTGTAGTGTTACCTATACAAAAGGAGGGAGGGAAAAAAAAACTGTACAGCATAAAAACAACTGATATACACAGCCTTTTTCTGTTTTTTACCCCTTGGATACTAATGTATTTTCTTTCAGTAAGTGAAGTGTGTACAAGGGGGTTAAATGCTTTACAAACAAGAAAACGACCACTATATCACCCCACATCTACTCATCGTCGTCGTCATCGTCGTCGTCCTCTTCCTCCTCGTCTTCGTCGTCGTCGTCATCGTCGGCGGCCGCGGCCTTCTTCTCGGCCTTGGCCGGGGCCTTTCCCGCCGACCCCGTGCCCCCCTTGGTCTTTTGGCGGTACGCGGCGACGTCCTACGGTGAAGAGGAGGAAGAGGAGTTAGAGGAGGAGGAGGAGGAGGAGGAGGAGGAAGGAGCGCCGCCGGGCCTCACCTTCTCGTACTTCTCCTTCAGCTTGCTGGCCTTCTTCTCGTACGGCTGTTTGTCCTCTGAACTGGTGTTGTTCCACAGCTCGCCCAGCTTCTTGGCCACCTCGCCGATGGACAGACCGGGGTGCTCGCCTTTCACCTTGGGGCGAAACTCGGAGCAGAAGATGAAGAAGGCGGATCTAGAAAGGAACAAAGGCGCAGGTTAACTCGGGTTCAAAGAAACGCAGAAATACATTAGCGCGCGTGTGCGTGTGCTTACGGGGGTCTCTTGGGGGCATTGGGGTCCTTAAACTTCTTCTTCTTCTTGCCTCCTTTGGCTGGGACGTATTCATCATCTCCTGGTCGTAGCGGACCTTGTCCTGCTTGGCCATGTCCTCAAACTTGCCCTTCTCCTTCACCGACATCGTCTGGAGACACAACTCCGAATGAGCGCACCGCCCAAACGACCCCCCAGCAAAAGGCAAGCCAAAGAAACCCGCGGCCTCCTACCTTCCATCGCTCGGAACACTTCCTGGAGAACTCTGAGAAGTTGACCGAAGCATCGGGGTGTTTCTTCTTGTGCTCCTCACGACAGGTCTGGACAAAATATGCATAGGAGGACATCTTGCCCCGAGGCTTTCCCGCTTCTCTCCCCGAATCTCTCCCCATCTTGACGGCTTTGGATCAAAACAAGCGCACAGGTCAGCTCCAGGCGTGCACCAGAATGCTGGTCACAAACAAGAACTTCCTCCCAAACACCACAGTCAATTTGGGTTTTTTTTTAATTGGAAATCTGCTGGTGAACGTGAGCCTGCTGGAAGGGGACATCTTTATTCCCCTTCAGGAACTGACAGCTCTCTCCTCCGCCCTCTCTGCTGTCAAGCTGTTGGGACTTGTTAACACAGCCAAAGAAGCAAAAAGAGAAAAAAAAACATATATCACGCACGCACGCGCGCACGACGATTTCTTTGGAATAAAGCGCAGCTGGCATCAAAAACCCACCGGTCCAGTCTCAGGTTCGCGGCGGTGAGTGGGATTAAAAAAAGAAAAAAAAACACATAAATACAAGGTAAAACGCTCCATAAATACATTTCCTTTCCGCGATAAAGCCCCAAAAACGAAATAAAAAACCTGCGAAAAGTGCATAAAATGTAGAGATTTAAGTGTGTTTATTGGATGGCCGTTGTTGAAATGCCCTCAAAACTCGTTTTCCATAATAAATGTGAGTTTAAAAATGCCCCGTGTCACTTCAGTAACGTTTTCATTGGAAAAATAAACTTTGACACAAAAAGACACACGCTGGAGCAAAGTCGTGTTTATTGACAGGAAAAAGCAGCGAAACGGGGCGAGCCGCTCCGGTTCAACGCAAACCCCCGCAAAGTGGTGGAAAATGTGGCTCCTCCGCGTTTAAAGGCCCTAAAAAGCGCCGTGTGGCCCTCGCGTCCGGCCCGCGGCCGCCGCCGGGAGTCCCGCTCCAAGTGCGCCGAGCGGAGCAGCAATGGCGCACAGGCTGGGCTTGAGGAAAAGGAGGTCAACAACGACGGCAATATTTCTTCTTCCATTTTGTGAGAATGGCTTCCTCATGAAAGAAAGTCCCCCTCAAATGTCTCCTCCCGCCCCTCGGTGCGCTTTGAGCGCCGACAAATATGTCTAAAACGCCGGCCATCCCGACCATCTCTTTCCCCCGGTTGATTCCTATTGCACTAGCCGCTTAGTATAGTAATACATGGGCTGTGCGCTGTGCCTATGAGCGGGCTGTGCTACTGACTTGGTTTCTATGAGCTCCTAATGGCCGCTCGTCTTCATGCACTAACATGGAGAATATGGCTCCTTCTCTTTGTGTCGGCGCACAGCCATGGCGCCGCACGCAGCAGAGGGCAGAGCGACCGCCTCGCTTCTCGGCCCCGTTTCAGCGCCTCTCCGAGGCGGCAAAAATCCCAGCTCGGCGCCGCCGGAGCCGCGAAGGACCCAACTTTCTTTTGCCGTCGTCAGATGTGATAGTTGCGGGTCGGATTCCCGAGAAAAGACGGTCAGAAAAAGTTGAAGCCAACTGCGCCTCCGCCGCTGCCTCTCCGCCTGGCAGATACAGTCAGCCATTACAGTAGAGCGCAGGTCGTCAGGGATTTTTTCCCCCCGTCGTCTTCGGGGACGTGTCGAAGCGCACAAACACGCGTACGTGGGGCTTTTGTCACGCTCCGTCTTTTTCTCCAGTTTGGGCTTTTTTCGGGCGCCCGGGCGGAGGTCCGCACTCTTCGCCCGACGGGCTTCGCAGGCTCCCGCAATGGCTAACGGGCAACGCTTCACCATTGTCGATCGCCGTGTTGTCCGTTAGACATTCCGGAATTTTTACGCGACAACCACCGTGCCATTCGACTCCATTTTGAGCAAGTGACATTGCACCAATTTATAAAATTTTTTGTATTGGGCCGAAGCGGCGTTCGTCGACACCTTCCGCCGGGGTCACTGCCAATTTCTCCTTTAGGAAAAGAGCGTCTAGTCCCGACTCCTCGTCAGGGTAATGTAATGTTACCTGCTAAGCGCCGGCGGTTTTTAAAGGTTTTTGGACGCTTCTCGGCACCCAAACGCCTCGGAAGCGGCCGCGAACAGCCGATTCCCCCGGGGCGAGGGCGCCGGGGGAATATTTCCAGCTGTTATCGCCATTCGGAACACTTTAAATTTCCGTGCGTGATACTCACCGAGGACTAGAGCTGGCTCTCAGCGCTCCGCAATGGCCGTGAGTGAGGGCGCACAGGCGATACGCAGCGTCTTCACTCCTCACTGTTACTCTCGGTAGAGCTCGCACGCCATTGGCCGGCGCCCACCCAGCCGCCCTCCTGGTTGGCGGCCTGCTTTTCATTGTCCTAATAGAAGACGGTCGGCCATTGGCCCGCTTTTGTGAAACGTCACCCAAGTTTTCCGAGGCGCGTGGATACGAAAATATCGGCGGCCGAGCATGCCGGAGCTGCTGGGAGTGTGTTTGCCGTAGTGTGGAGTTCACTACGCGGAGCCCAGTGTGCGCCAGGCGGGCTGGGTGGCTGGAGCACCGCGCAGCGCTCTGGCCCAGCCAACCGGGCCGCCCGGGGAGGTGCTGCGGCCGCGTCCGAGGGTGTGAGCGCGCTGCAGCCACCAGCCCTGGTGCGGGCTCCCCAACGCACAGGCGCTCGTCTGCAATTGGGGACTTTTAAAAGGCATCAGGCCAAGGTCGGCCAAAGACGCGCAGAGGCCAGGGGGGGTCCCGGCCGGTCCCACAGCACACACTGGACAGGGCTCTCTGCTCTCTGGCTCCATTCGGCTCTGACTGTGTATCACACATCACTTATGTGCCACAGGTTCTACTTTCTTTTTTTTTTTTTTTTTTTTTGGCTCTGATTCCCATATTCATCACTGCATTTACAAAAGAAAAAATAATGTAGGAAATGAAATGTTGATGCTTCTCCCAACGAATGTGTGTGTTATTTGTGTTTAGAATGTGCTCCTCCGTTGCTCTATCTTTGTCGATCAGCCATTAGGAAGATGCTATAACATCAGCATCCTTGTAGTGCTCAAATGAGTTTGCCTTCAAAGAGTTGGGATGTAAAATATTGTTTCTCCAGTAGATATATTGTCTTATTTAGGCTTGATTCAGGTTTTTGCTAACATCTGTGGTCCTGTATATTACCAGTTTTGTATTAATCAGATTGTAAAGGTTCTATTAGTATTATGTACACAGATGTAAAGACATTAGCACTGTAGGATTAGTGAGAGAAAGATAATTTACAAGAAAAAGAATCTTGTTGTGTTAAAGCTCTAATTGCATTCAGCACATTTCTTTTAAGACTGTGTACACTCATAAATGTCCACTTTTACCATAACCATTAACTGCATTCTCCTTCTGTAGGACTATCGTTGCAGCCAAAGCTTTTTGTATGAAAGACGTATTTAAAAATGAAGTTCATCAGTTAATTAGTCTAATAAATTTAAGTTTTAGGTGTGCACTGGACTTGACATCAGAGTCTTTTGTCAATGCATGTTGACAGAAATCTGCATACTTTTCTATGATGGAGTCCTATGTTTATGTTTATGGGTGCCCAGGAGATATTCTGCTTTATGAGACCGACCTAATCACATCAGTAAAGTGGGAATAAGTAAAAATTTAATAATCTGCAATTCTGCAAATGATTCTACCAAATTGATAAACATTTTCCTCAGACTGGGTTTCATGTTTGCACCCTTGGTGCAAAACAGTAAGCATTGGCATGTAAGTTATAATAACACAGTAAAACTAAAACAAATAACAATAAGGCACATAACCAATTTAAGGCTGCAAGCATAAAATTTCCTAGTATAGCTATACATTTAGAATGTCTTATTGAATTTAAAATATTTTAATAAAATATCTTAATATTCTTTTTATTTCATATAATATACCTTTCAGGTATTCTATATTAAGAAGCACCCAACAAACAAAATATGAACCACAAGAACTCTCTGAATGCATAAACCATCATAATGATTTGCATATTGTGCAGCTGCAGGTTTTAGATCTACAGATGAGTTGCGACCTCGTGGACTATAGGGCTGGTATTTGCAATAGTTTTCTATACAGAATCATCATCGGTTGCACATCAGGCTGGGCCGGTGATGCGTCTGGACGGTGGTTTTAGACAGTAAACAACTCAGATGTTGGAGGATCAGGTTTAAATAGTTGATCAACATCAGATTGCCTGTGTGAGATGAGGCAAAAGACTAAAACACAACAAAAGATCACTAAAGGTAAGGCCATCGTGTGACTCGGATAATAAACCTGACTTCTATACATGGGCAAAATTCAGTATATATACAATATACTTTTGCTAAGCTGCTGAAATAAAGAAAAAATGGCTGCCAGCGTTTTCCCTATCCTTGAATAAGGATAAGGAAGGGTGAACTAATTCCAAATGCCAATCACAACCCAGACTCGCACCAGGTTTGCCTGTGATGCTGGCCTGTCTGTGTCTCACTTTGCATCAGATGCCACAGCAGAAAGCTGCAGCCTGCTCAAGAGGCTGGGAGGTGGCCAGTTAATGCATTATAATGAGCGCTCCCTGAGAAATGTATGCAAATTCATTTTGCCATCAAGAGAAAAATAGAGGACAGGAGAGCAGCATACACAGGAGGGGCTTAAGGAGGGAGGAGGGCACATGCAAGAAGCCGGATTGGTCCAGGCACAGCCGTGTGTGTGCATGGCTGAATATGTATATATGAATTTGTGGAAAAAATGTGCTTGACACACACACACACACGTAGACCCACATATCGATAATATACACATATATGGATGGGCGGAGAGATGGAGAGGATAGAAGACAGATAGATAGATAGACAGATAGATAGATAGATAGATAGATAGATAGATAGATATGATAGATAGATAGATAGATAGACGGATGGATGGATGGGTGGATGGATGGATGGATGGATGGATGGATGGATGGGTGGATGGGGGGATGGATAATAAATATAAACATTGTGGGTGCACTTCACCCTAACCACCGACAGGGGCACGGCGGAACTAATTTTCACAAGGGGGAAGACAAAGGGTGACGCACACTTACCGGCGGCCGGAAAAAGAACGTTTCTGTTGCGACCAGAAGGAACCGCACATGGACTCTCTCAACAAGAGTCCGAGATTTCCTTTGCAAACAAGTGGATCTAAAATTCGTATTTTTCCACATCGAAATATAAAATTTATTTTTACCTTTATATCGGTATGTATGGTAATTTCCTCGAAAGTTTTAAATGAGTCGTCTTTTGTGTGTCAGCGTGTCTCCGGCTTCAGGCTATCATGTTAGCATGCTAGCTACTAGGTGACAAATCAAATAGCTAAACGAGGTTTTAATGCGTTTATGTGATTAACTTTGATCTTCCTAAAATGGGCCAATGGGTTTTGATCGAATTTAGATCATAAAGCGACCTACTATTGTGTAAACTTGTATGAGTACTGCTTAGATGTGTGTGGTTGTGTGTATATGCTATACCACCGATAAGTCGCAATGTATGGGGGACTCAACTGCCTAGCTAGTTGATTAGGTACTTAACATATTACCGATAGTAAACAAACACTATGCAAAGAAATGAAGGTTCCAATGGAAAACGCGCCCCATTTATTGTACCCAAAAGTGTACTGGACGCGATTTGCTCTGATGTTAGTCCAGATGAACAAAAATGAAAATGTGACTCAACAACTTTTACCAGTATTCACAAAGAAAAATGTATTTACCATCTGCCATGCACGCTCTACACATTCCCCCATGAAGCTGCTTGATCGCTTTCATTCAAATCTGAGTGTGAACGGCTGTGAATAACATGACCTGTGTGATGGTGTGTTTTCCCGCAGCCTCCTGTGCCATCAGGGGTTCCAGTGAGATGGTAATATTTTTTAAATGGCACCCAGCAGCTATGGAGCAGACGAGCAGAAGTGGATTGCCACTGAGCGGTGAAGAAACAGATTTGGAGGCTTTGTCCTCACCACTGGTTGGGTATTTGGGAAAAGTCAGTAGAACTCCTCTCGTTGTCACTTGCGCAAAGCTGAATTGAAAACACAAACTGGACATTACCAGTCAAAATTAAGCAAAAGGCACAAAAATGGAAATCTGTATCAGTAAAAGGCGAAAGATTTAGAACGTATTTATTGATGTCTTTGTATGTTGGAGTTTTAGGAGGGTTTTTTTTTAAATTCTAGATAATTTTCTTTTCCAATGTAGGTTCAGAAAAGGGCTGCTTCACTGGAGGACTGTCCCTGGTGTATGTCAAAGGGCCTGACCTTTGCTCTGCGCTCATACCGCATCAGCCTGCAGGAGTCTATCAGCCTCTGCACAAACCCACAGGTGCGTCTCGGTCCTGGAGGCAAACGCTCCTCAGCTGTGGTCTGTTTTCATGTACCACAGCTGACTCTTCCTTTGCTAACCACTTGTTCTGCTCTTCCCTCCACGCAGTGCCTTTTTCCTTTGGTTAGCCAGCCTTTGGAGGATGTTTTGGCCAGTTTGGTTCCAGTGGATCACCCTGTTGGGTGCAAACGAAATAACAAATTAGCACCGGGAAAAGAGAACCTCAACGAACTCGCACTCAAACGTCGGCGATCGAATGAACCCGATGAAGAACATAGTCCCAGCACGCTTCCCAGACGAGCAGAGCAGGACGCTCCAGCAGCTGCAGAGGGAGAAGTAAATGGATGTCACAGGGATTCTTTGGCCGTGGAGGAGAGAAGCGATGCTCCTGGACCTGATGAGGATGGTATGGCCATGGGACCAGAGGAGGGTCCTCGTCTTCCTCCTGGACAGCCTTTTCCTAAGGACCTACTCAACGTGGATGGTGTCGGGCCTGTGCCTTCTTCTCCCTGTGGCGACTGTGGGCTTTCAGGAGTACAGGATGTTCCTAGGAGTCCCCCCGAGACCGCGTCCTCTCAAAATAACGGACCATCCGAACACACGTCGGCGTGTACGCAGGTTGACGGCTCAGAGCCAGACGCTGTGGAGGACATGGAGACATCGGGGCTCTTCCCTTTTCCAGCTCAGCTCTTCTGGCAAAACAGTGCAAGTCTGTGTTGGCTGGACTCCATGCTTGTTGCTTTGGTCAACTGCAAAAGCTTGAAAAAGAGTAGGCCCGACGTCGAACCTCGGCAGTCCACTGTCTGGCGCCTGATCAGAGAGCACGAAGACGTTGGTTCTGCCGTCCAGGGCCACCGGCAGACTGGCAGTGGTAAGTCCGCCAAACCAGCTGGATCACATCTAGGAGAACGGGGGAGGTAGCACATGTCCTTTCTGTCGCTGATGTTTGAGGAGGAGCTGGAGGTGTCATGGTTTGGCCTGTCATTTCCTCTTCTCTTCTGTTCCTGGTTCTGTGTATGCACACCGATCAACCGATTATGGTTTTTTAAAAATGTTTTTCCAGATGGGGTTGCGAGGGTTCCACAGGCGGTGCTGGAAAAGAGCCACGCAGACCTGGACCGGCTCCGGATGTCGGTCTTCCAGCAGCTACAGCCCAAGCTCCACTGCAAACTAGGTGAGAGCTCTGAACACCAGGGGCTGCGGAGTTAACCGCCAGAGTCAGAATTCACGTTCAGCTTTGCGGATGTTCAGGTCCCAGTGGGGGTGGGTCAGGAGGCAGTTTCTCTGCCTCCTCCAGAGAAAATGCTCATCAAACGTGTCTGCACAGCCCCCTCAAGTCTTCCGTTTATGAATTTTTATTATAGCCTGATGCTGGAGTTTTTGTGTGAAGGGCAGCTCCTGCAGCGTTTCTGGGAGCCTCATGTATATATTTGCATGTTCTTGCTTATGTACTGTCAGACGTCTCTGGTTCGTATCCAAAAGGCGTTTTCAAAGCAGCGTTTGCAGGTCCGGACATGCAAACGCTGCTTTTGCTTGACTGGTTGAAGCCTTTTCTTTACGTGATATCAAGGAGCCCGCTGGTGATTGATGGGGCTTGAATACAACAAGAGGAGGACAAGAGTGCAGACACAGACTCTAATGTAGGAGCGTAGGTCTGCCACAGACGTCAGTGAGGTGGTAGACGGCGGACTAATGTGGCCTTTTCTGTTCTACAAGAAGACTGGGGTCAAGACCATTTTAATGGCGCTGGAGTCAGCTGTTGTTGGGCCAAGCTAATGATAAGAAGCTGTTTGTTAGCAAATACTGAACTCACATGACCCCTTGGTTCGACTCTTCAACAGGTTATTCAAATAACAAAGGTCAATGTGAACACATCACACAGAACTGATCTCCTGGAGGGAGGCTTGAAACGATGACTCCACGCGTTTGTGCTCCTCAGGGAAGAAGGAGACGCCGGTGTTTGCTTTGCCACTGCTGCTAGCCATGGACGCCTGGGCGGAGCCTCTCTTCCGGACCCTGTTTCACTGGGAGTTCAAGTGCACTGAATGCGGCGCCGCCACAAAAGAAAGGTAGGGGATGAACGGTGTCCTAAAGGCCCCCGCCACGCCATCCCGCTGGGGCTGTGGGAGTGCTTGGACCGGCTTTAGGGAGGTCCTCAAACCTCCAGGTCCTGCAGCGGCCTGCATCGCTGTGTGATTTGCACAAAATGACATGACAGAAAAAAACCATCTCTCTGTCCAGAATTTGGAAAACCTTGCCCACGTTCACAGACGTTGTGACCGACTGGCACCCACTGCGCGCTGTTCACCTGGCCCCATGCAACAGGTGCTCCAGAAGCCACCAGAGGAGGACCATGACCCTGGAGAGGTAGGAAGTGTCTTCACCTTCACCTTCCAGCGTCACGCCTGTTCGCCTCCACTGTCGGCGCTGCAGAAGTTCACTGAATCAGTGGCGGAGGGAATGAGAGTCTTCTTCTGTGTATTAGGTAGCGTACCGCCTGTGTTTGGACTGCACTTTGTCCAGGGACTTCCCAGCAACGACACGGGGAACTACAGCTTCACCTTCAACAGGAACCATTACTCCATCAGCACGGTCATACAGTACAAGCACCACCTCAAGCACTTTGTCACCTGGATCTGTCATTCCAATGGTAAGACTGTTTCAGATTATTATTGTTGTTTAAACAGTGTCAAAACCTCTCTTAATGTAGAAGGACAAACAGTGGGTCTTTTCTTTCCATGACTGAAAGTGTTTCTCTGCTAGTTTGTCAAAAGCGGGGCCTTTTTCCTTTTCGTTGTATTGCTTTTAGTTGAATGTTTTTGTCTCTTCCAGGCTCGTGGCAGGAATATGATGACTTGAAGCACCCTGAATGTAGAACCCACAGCAGGCTCCCGGTTCCTGCTGAGGAGATGCACATTGTGTTCTGGGAGGTGGAGGAGGGGTGTAAGGAACCGGCAGGCTGCTCCCCGTCCAGCAGTTTCTCCGCCCTGCCTCCACCTGATCATCCGGGGACCTCAAAGCCGGGCGGTGGGGAGGAGAACCTGGACGAGCTGTGGGACGGCTCCCCGGACGAATCCCTGGTGATCCCTCACAACGACACAGCCATCATCAGTGCGCTGACTGCACCGGGGGAAAACCACCGCTGTCCCGGGCTCCGCAGCCGTGGATACGTCCATCGGCTCCACCACGCTGCTCGACGCCTTCGAGGGCCTTTCCCACGACGACATCATTACGTTCACGCTGGTGGATGTAACGCCGGATTATGACGCCCAGGCTGTGAAGGACAGCGGACAGAAGCGGGCTTCCGGTGCTCCCATCACAGACGGAATTCCAGATTCCACACCGGACAGCTCCACTGCGGAGCCAGCCACCACCTCCCTCATCGAAGACTCCTCTCCTGAGCCTGAGCCTGAGCCTGAGCCTGCGCCTGTCACCGGTGCAGGAGCGTGGGCGAGAGGGAGGTCTTCTGGCAGGCTAAGGGCTAAAAAGGCCCATTTGTCCAAAATAGACGCCGACCTTTTGTCCCCTGCATCCTTGGAGCCCCTCAGCGCAAACGATGAGAAACCTGCATCTGGACGAGGCAATGCGGCATCTCCCCAAACGACTCCTCAGACCTCTCCCGTGTCCTCCAGGGGCCCCCCATCCTTGACCACCACCCAGAGTGTGCCATCATCGCTTGGAAATAGACGCTGGTCCTACCTGCTCAGCAAAAACCCGCTCTTCCCCAACAAAAGGCCAGGAGAAGGGCCGGTCCCACCCGCCCCGCATGCTCAGTCCACTCCTAACCCCATGAAAAGACCCCAGGGTCCTGGAGGACAGGGGCCTAGACCACAGCTGAAGAAGGACGACGGTTCTGTGCCCCTGAAGGCAGCAGCCATGTATAACTCCTTTGGCATCAAAACCCTGGTTCCTCCAAGTCCACCCAGCAGGGCTCCTGTCCTCCTGCCCGGTCCCGCTCAAAACACTACATCGCCTCCACCCGCTGAAGAAGGGGGCCGCCTGGACATGCTGTCCTCGAGGAGGCTTGGCAGCCACTCCGCAAAGATTCCTCTGGGTGTCAGCGACACCGAAGCCCTCCGCTACAAGCTGATGAAGAAGCTGAAGGCTAAGAAGAAGAAACTGGCCAAGCTCAATGAGATGCTGGGCTCCCAAGGGGCCGACAGCACCCACGTCAGCTCGCCGGCCACGGTCACCTCCAGCACCTACGAGGGCGCCGCCGGCGACAGCCTGCTGCTGGACCTGCTGTCGCCAGCGACCACGGCTAGCAACCTGTCGCCGGACAGCACCAGCTTCATGGAGATGATGGTCGGCGGCCAGGAGGGCGGGAGCCAGCGGCACAACGGCGCCGGTGCAGCCTTGCAGGGCAGCGCCTACAAGATGGAGTCCGACGGCGATAACTTTCTGGATGAATTCATCTCCCAGGTGGCGTCTCAGAGACCCACTGAAATGGAAACGGAAGCTCTTAGTGCTCTGGATCTGTTTGTTTAAGTTCGGCAGGACGTGCGCCTCCCCTTGGGTCAAACTTGAAGTTGTGCGTTAGAAGATTATCGTTAACCTTTCTACTTGGGATGTACATTTTAAAGTCCCTCTAATTATTGTAACGTTCATTTGTAAAATTCTATTTATACGTTCTGTGTAAACACAGACTTTGACATTTCTAAGTGTCTTGAAAAACACACATTTTAGTGTGTATATTTTTGTGAATAATTGGGTTGCCTGACGCAAGATGAACTATTTTCGCTCTTATTTAGAAGTTCAAGAATGCGCTTTTGAATTATGTCAGCTTTGTTCTACGTGTGTGTATTAGGTGTGAGAAACAAGGTGTCCAATAAACTTTCCTCATAGCAGATTCTTTTTTTTATAAAAACAATGAAACCACAGCAGCAGTTTCTGAATAAATGCAATCAAAATCTCCTTCTGCTGATGTTTGTTTTTCCGGTGTGCTTATCCTTGGCTGCCCGGTGTGCTGATCCTTGGCTGCCCGGTGTGCTGATCCTTGGCTGCCCGGTGTGCTGATCTTTGGCTGTCCGGTGTGCTGATCCTTGGCTGTCCGGTGTGCTGACCCTTGGCTGTCCCGGTGTGCAAATCCTTGGCTGTCCGTAGTGCTCAACCATTGGCTGCCTAACTGCCAGTAGCCTCACGCAGCCCTCTGTTGTTTACGGCCCGAGAAACTTAGTCTAATCGAATAATCGAATAACTGGCAGTAACGAGTCATCTTTGTTTTCTTTCTAAAGCGCGTATTTGGTCGTATAAAATGCCGGGTCTTGGGAGGACAAAAGGAGTGCTATCCCATAGCCGGGAGTCGAACCCGGGCCGCCTGGGTGAAAACCAGGAATCCTAACCGCTAGACCATATGGGAGCTCGTGCAGCGCGGCGGAGTTTGACAATATCACTGTAACACCTTTGTGGGCCCATGCTTTTGTGAGGTATTAATGATTAATATTGCTTCATATTTTTTACATTACCTACATAAAGGCACGAGTGCAGTACAGCTGTTCATGAAAATAGACAATAACCTGTACGCAGGTATTGTGCAGTACAGCAGTGGATGGTGATGGCCGAGATGCAGCATTATAACAGTCAACTTTTAAACCAGTCAGTAAAATGACTGACTGGTTGATGATAACACCTCTTTTTCTACAACAAGCAGGCATTTTGATGGTCTTTGCTGTCAAGTTTGTTGAGGAAAAGCACAACAACTAATAAACATAAATGTAAATTACACACACTGGCACGCGGGCACACACACACACACACACACACACACAAAGAGGAAGTATTGGGTTTCCTTGTTAGCCCAGAACTTTTACATAACAGGAGGTGGGTGGTATGGATAAATACACATCACACTTTGTAAAAACGCTCTTTGGCTCTCCATCAGTCTCTCCATCAGTCTCTCCATCAGTCTCTCCATCAGTCTCTCCATCTGTCTCTCATCGGTCTCTCATCGGTCTCTCATCTCCATCAGCGGCCCTCGGTGACCATGGAAGTGGTGGTGGTGGAGAACATCTACCTCCTGGTCATCGTCACGCTCACCAGCGTGCTCCAGAACGGTGAGGACAGCCTCCGCCAGCAGTCCCAGGTCGGCCTCCTCCACTCTCAGAGCTGCTCGCTGATCCTGATGGTTGGTTTCTGGTCTTTCCAGTCTTCTTTGCCCTGAAAGTGGAGAAGGAGTGCAACAGTCCCACCAGCAAAGCAGCAGCTTTTGAGAGAGTTTCTTGTGCCAAGTAAGAGCTTCTATGTTAAAAACAAGCCTCACTTATGACCTGTTTTATATTAATGAATCATTTCCTGCAAGAGTTGACACATTTGCCCAGGTCAAGGATGGTTTTTTTTCCCTTTCTTATTACATTTCTCTGTGCAACTTGTTGCTCCGCCTGTTGCAACTCATTGCAACAGCTCTTGCAGGCTGGCTCTCAGCTCGCCGGTGCCTCAGTTTTTCCCCTTTGACTTAGCGAGCAGCTGAAGGCTGATGCGGGCAGCCACCATCAGGAGCGCATGCGTTTTGGGTTTGTCCATGAATCACAACATACTGGGCTGGGGGGGGCGGGGACGACTGTGTAGATCAGTCGCTAAAAGATCATCCTCTACATCTGGAAAAACCTGTTCATCTACGTGATTTCTCGACCCAAAATCACGGATAAAAGGCTGGTAAAACGGCTTCACGTGTGCTTTGATTCCCAGTCGCAACTGCATGGACACGTATCCCACGTTCCTGGCGGTGATGTGGTGCGCCGGGCTGTGCCTCAGCCAAGGTAAGGGTCAGCCTGCAAACACCACACTGCCTCCCAGGCTGAGTAATAAAGACGCCCGGATACACACCGCCAGCCTGCGTGAACGGTCCGCGTCTCACTGCTGTCTATTAATGCGGCCTCTCTGGTCTGAAGCTCCTGCGGCCTTCGCCGGGATCATCTATCTGGTGGTGAGGCAGAAGTACTTTGTCGGATACATGGGTCAAACCTCCCAAAGGTACCAAACAAACATCTGAGACAGGCGAGTTTCCAGTCCTGTGTCTAATGATCTTTATTGGAACCTCTTTGGCAGCACCCCGGGGTATTTGTTTGGAAAACGCATCCTCGGATTCCTGCTGCTGATGTGCGTGGTGGGCATCTTCAACTACCTGCTGCTGCGCTACCTGGGCAGCGACTACAAGGAGTACGTGGAAACCATCACCGGCGCCGCCTCGGCTCTGCTCCTCATTCCCTAGTCCAGCCGGACCAAAGATGCGGTTCTTGTTGCGTTGAACTGCCTCCGCAGCCGCAGCAGCAGCAGCAGCAGCAGCAGCAGCAATCTCAATAAAAGCTTTTGAAAATCTGCGTGAACACTCCTCAGTTTTCCTCCCAGTCCAGTTCACCCACACCGACGGCACAAAGAGGTGATCCTGGTCCCGGTTAGTGTTGGCCACAGGCTCATCCAAAGGCTTGGAAACCTCCTGGTAGAAGCAGAAATCCTCAGAAGCCAAGCCGGCCAGCTCCGGTCTCTCTTCAAGTACTTCTGGCCTGCATCGTTCTTAGCTTCAGTAGAGATAAAAACGTCAGATAAGACCCAGCGTGCGCCCTGAAAGGCAGGAGGAAGAGGCAGATGTTTACCTTAAAGGCCCTTCTGCTGAAGCCAAACCAGTGGGGGAAGTCAAACAGGGCATCGGTGTAGTACTTGAGGGTGAAGCAGGCGTCTCTCCACACACACGCGCCTTTCCTCGGGTCACCGGCCGCGACCTCAGAGCCCTGCAGCAGCTCAGTCAAGTCAACCTGAGCAGGAACGACACAACTCTTCCATTAGGAGCTCCAGCGGACACAGCGGGAAGAACAGGGGAGCCAAAAGAGGCCTGCTCACGTCCACCCTGTAGCTCTCCCCGGCCACAGAGGAGATGGTCCAGTCCAGGCCCGTCTCCAGCTGCCACCGGATGAGAGGGTCCCCGCCGTCGATGGACGCCACATAGGAGCCTGCAGGGAGAACCAAGAAGGAGACGGGCCCTCGTTCAACACCCATCCGCACCACACATCTGTGCACTTGTATATTTAAATACTGCAGCAGTGGGGGGAAGCGGGGATGGACAAGCCTGAGCTACCTCTGGCTCCTGTGTTGGCCCCATGAGCAGAGACCAGCAGATAGATCCTCTTGGACAGCAGGCGGCTCCTGGCGGAGGTGTACTCCCAAAGGTTCCGCAGTTTCATCCTCCTGCAGTCAAAATCAAGTGAATGCACAAACTCTCGCGCAAGAGGGTGGCAGTTTTCATCGTCCTCACCGTCCCAGCGAGCCGTGGAAAAGCACCTTCCTCCCGCAGATGTCCAGGTCATCGATGAGAACCAGGCTCCGCGCCGGGTCGCTGTGGACTCGGTACCCAGAAGCCAGGACTTCCACGGCAAAACCCTCCGGAGGTTTCCTCAGGAACTCTTCCAGAGGCGTCACCGTCACTCTTCTTTGGTTGACTTTGTTGGTGGGCATGTTGTCCCCCTTCTTTGCCCAGCCCTCAGGCCTGCAGACATGGCTGCTGACCATTTTGGATCTGCAGTCTAACAGTAAACAGATGGTAAGTTACATACTCGTTAAAGCAACACTTCCTGTATTTCCTTACAAAATAAAAAAAAAATACGGCATTTATTTAGGACATTATTTAAACAAAAATGAAACACATTGGCCTAAATGTTTAGTAGAATGAAGGAAATTGTATCTCCGTCCTAAAGGACTGCGTGAACTGCCTCGAAAATGTCGCTGTTATTGCTACGCATTACCAAAGAGGACATTACTTTGACTTCAAGGTTAAGTGATTTCCTGTATGTTATAATTTGATTAAATCTGTCGGGCGTGTCTGAAGGAAACATACTGTAATAAGTTCATTTTTGAATGCAACAGTCGCTATTAACTTTTAGAGTTTGTTCATGTTGGATAATAAATGCAGATTTGCAAGATTTCAAAAAACAAAACAAAACAGAAGCTCACCTAATATTAGATAATATATCAATATATACATATATTTTTTAATATTAGGTCATTGGCAGTAGTAAATGTAAGAAAGGGTCTCTTTAGGGCATATATTATATAAAACTCGAAAAAATATGTCCATAGCTCGTTTGTTTGATGTTGTTTTTATTATGTCCACAGGAGGTCGCTGAGGTTCCAAATACCACACGCCTATAAGGTTAGGCTAAAAGATAGGTAGCTAACCAATACCTCAGTTTACCATGAAAAAAAGACAGTTTTAAATTAATACAGCAGCCACGGATATAATGTCACACTTTAATGCTGTTAACGGATTTAAAATAGTAGCAGTGTTTCTTCTTTGGTGTGGTAAGTATGGCTAATTCCCCAACAATACCTCTACCGAAGCAGCTACATTGCTAGCCTTTAGCGCAACACACCGCTGTCAGCTGGAGAACAGAGGAAATCGTTTTGATTGTCCTTCGATATAATTTTACTGTAAAAATAATTTTTAAGGTAATGGCGCATGAAGGGCAGAATGGATAGATTACTATGTTTGCATTTAGACGTAGTTGTATTAAAGGTATGTGTTTGATGACTTTAGTGATATATTGGCGAATTTGAAACTTTACCCAAAGTGGAAAGTTCTCATGTTTTATTTTGAAATTCCAGACAGGATATGTTGATTTAAACGCTAAAAATCGATGCATAAATCAATCTTAGATATATTGGACGCATACATTCTCTAAATAATCTAATACACAAATATGAAATATGCATGTTGTTTGCTGCACAATTTGCCGTATTTACTGTTGTTTATTTGTTTAAATTAGCATTGCGACCGATCGGTCACCTAAATGTAGTCTTATCTGCTTCAGTGTTATCTTAGTGGGTTTAATAAAACAATAACTAATGACATCTACCATATTTATACAGCTATTAGATACTGTAAAGTCCTTTAATCCTGCATTTACATATTCATGATATTGACTGTAACTAGAGTTGTATCTTAGATTTATTGCTATTACTGACAGGGGATGTATTCACATGCACAGGAGCGTTTACTGTAATTATTGTCTGTGAATAAAATATATTTGGTTTCGATTATTTCGATTTATTTTAATTATTATTACCGCTGCCTAAGAATATTTATCAGCTGAACAGAAATACATTTTGATAAGAAATCATGGATGGATGGATGGATGGATAATCACACACGTGCTTCTTTTACAGGTGGTCCTGCTGGTGACGTGTGCCTTGCTCATGTAAGAATTCCTGTCAGGCTGTCGGAGGGGATAATGTCTGATTCGTCAGTAATCACTCTTGTGTCGGCAGGGAGCAGAACACCAGGAGGCTGCCTCACACACCTCTGTTGGTGAGCCAGATTCCACAGCATATGGCCTCATGATTCCCTAAAGCCAATGCTGAAAAACAAAGCAGCCACTTTGTATTTTATTACAAAGTCTTTTTTGATCAATTCCATGGCCAGGCTGTTGGTGTGAATAGAAGAAAGCAACTAAAAGATCTCATTTCAAATCTCATTTTTTATTCTCTTCGAACAAATAAAAGTTGTTTTCCTTTTGTTGGTGTGTTTTTTCTTTTCCAGGAACACAGGAGGTGGTGGTAGTCATTCAGAGTCAGAGGAACTCGTATCACGCCCGCAGAGGTGAGCAGAGGAAGGTGGAGATTCTGCAGCAGGCGGCTGACCTGGGACAGGTAAAGGTGTTTGAAGGTGGAGGACCTGAGCTGGACACGCGGCTCTTAGCTTCCCTGCAGGACGCTGCACAATTAAGACGTATTTCTGTGACTCTTTTTGGAGCCTAATTTTCACTGTGGGGTATTTTTCCCGCAACCTCAGCAGTTATTGGAACTTATCGAAACGCATAAACGAGCCTGCAGAATCCGAGCCACCGCTGAGAAAAGTCGATCACCTCCGCTGGAGTAAATCAGCCCTTTTTAAAATCATTAGGGCCTTTGCCTCCGCCAGCAGTCTGAGCAGATAAAAGCTGCTTTTAACAACAGAGCTGATCTACCTGCCAAATCTGAGTGAAAGATCAACCCAGGTTCTCACTAAATGGGTGATTTTAGAGGGAAAAGGTGAGTTACGTTGTGTTTCCTCAAAGAAAAGCCACTTTTGAAGCTAATCGGTTGTGTTGTTGTTCCCTTCGGGACCACCACTGTTCCATTTTGGTGGGTGGGATTGCAACTAAAAGTGTCAGAGCCCTCCTGAAACTCGTGTTATCTCTCCGTTTTGTGCCAACCGTGTCGAACCACAGTCACGCTGGGTGTAGGAGTGTATCACAGCGTCCAGCATCGGTCCATATCAGGACACGTACACCACCGCCCCCACACCCTGGGGGAGGACAGTGTGCCTCGCAGCGTTCCAACACATGACCTACAGCTGACGTACCATCAGATCAAACTGTACGATCCCTCAGACACAGACACAGCCTTATTTAGCCTGAGGACCACACCGTCACGAAGCAGCCAGCCACCCGCGCCGTTGTTGCTTCAACGCTTGGTTCACCAGGGAAGCTTAAGGAAGTCGGACACCAGGTCGCGGTCATGAGCAGCCTGACTGTTGCCAGTTTTTGTTGGTCTGTGTGTGTTTCTGCAGGGAGGTCTCCTCCGTGTCCTTCTTCTCCACCAACTGTCGGAGTTTGAAGGAGACTGGAGCGTCCTGCCCGCTCTTCCGCGGTAAATACCAGTCTTGGTAGAAACCCCCACCTGGGCCGGCCCGCCCGTCCCCAGGCCACAGGTCAGAGGGGGTTCGCTGGGGAGGTGGAGTCTCACGTCTGTGTGTTCTTCAGTCTTTTTGCTGCTTACGGCAGACGGGCTTCCTGGTTTTTCTTTGTGGAGGAGGAGACCAGGCTCAAAGTGGCCGCCCTGCTGCAGGTCCTCACCAGGTATCCAGGACACGAGGTGAAAGTCACACACACACACACACACACACACACACACACACACACACACACACACACACACACACACACACACCCATTCTGCTGTGGAAAGGATTTGATAACCTCATGAAGGCCTTGCTTTGGTTTTGTTTTTTTCCCAGGAGTGGTTTTTAGGTAGTGGTCTCCATGACGACGAGGCCTCCATTATCCACCACTATGCTTTTGCAGAAGACCCCGGTTCCTTTAGCTACCCAGACCCCAGAGCAGGCTGGGCTGTCAGCACACCGCTGCTGAAGAGGTTGGCTTCGGACCTAATTAACGAGTGTGAATTGCATGTGTGTGTGTCTCTCCTTCCCTCTTCTCTCCCATGCGTATTTCAGACTGGCAGTGCGGCTGCAGCACGGAAGCCTGAAGTCAGACTTCACCATCGACCTGCACCATGAGGTGGGGAAGCTCCATTATTGATATTCCTGAAGCAGATGGTTTAACACACGTTCACCAGCTGATTTCTTCGCATAACTTTAGGCTCTGGCTTTGCTCTCATCTGTACTCATCCACACGCAGATTCAAACCTTTCTAGTTTTTGTCTTTGACTTGTTAGACAGAATCTGCATGAAGACTTATTAAATACTAGTTGTTGCTGTAGAAACGGCACCGTAGGTCTTTGAGCCGTGTCCCCTTTGAATCCTCCCCGACAAAGGACTGATTGCTTTCCGGCATGTGTTCCGCCACGATAATGCCCATCTTTGTGTGTCCAGGTTGCTCTGTATGTTTGGGATGATGGAAAAGGGCCAAAGCTGACGGCCGTTGCAGAGTTTTGTTCCCAGAGGAGAGACGGCTGTGCCACCTGGTTTACCACCTACCTGCCCTACTGCGTACGTACGGTTGGATCAGCTTCTCTTCCCCTGTTTCCACTTTGTCTCCGTGGTAACCGTGTCATATCTTTATGTTAATATAAAGTCTAACTATAGTACAAACCTTGAGACGGTGCGACATGAAACACTGGTAATCAGTGGCCAACATTTAAAAATGTGCTACGCTGGAGGCCTTCGATGCCTTCTTCTCATCCCCTCGTCTTCATCTTTACCTGACTAACTGCTGGATTTATAATTTTGGTGCTGGCGAGGAATAGAATAGAATAGGACTTTATTCATCCCACAGCGGGGAAATTCACTGTTCCGGCAGTAAAAACATTGGCGAAAAGAGGAATTTTGAAATATAAGAGAAGAAGACAAGATAATGGATCTGCTCTGCTGCTCGCTGCAGCGTCTGCAGAGGGGGGGGATGTACACAGCCAGCATGATCACGTGACTGAGCTCACGGGGCAGGTAGTAAGGCCTCATGCTGACTGCCAACAGCTCGATGTCCCTGGTGCAGATCTGCTCCTTGACGGCCCCTGTTGGGGGGCTCCTGAGGCGCGCTCACC
The DNA here is from genome assembly GCA_000180735.1 of Tetraodon nigroviridis. NCBI lineage: Eukaryota > Metazoa > Chordata > Actinopteri > Tetraodontiformes > Tetraodontidae > Tetraodon > Tetraodon nigroviridis. Next base: position 117,467 of record CAAE01014601.1, read on the forward strand.
TCAACCTTCACCCATGAATAGAAATTATCTCATTTCAAACGCATCATCTGCATATTAATGTTTTACACTCCAGGCCCTGACCCTCGCAAATGAAAGTAAATAGGGTATAATTTAATCTGCATAACAAGGTGCATTGAGCAAACCTTGTTCCTCTATTTAAAACAATGATTATTTTATAGGCCATCTTTCCAGTGACGCATCTGATGATCTTCTCCCTCTTTTTTTCTAGGGTGAACCTGTGCCCAAGACAGACGTGTTTGTTGCCGTGAAAACATGTCAAAAGTTTCACCAGGACAGAGGTGAGGGTGCAGCTTAGATGGACGGGGCAGCTGGGCCGTGTATGTCGATGCCGTACGCAGAAAACCGATGAAGAAGTTCATCGGTTTTCTGAAGAAGTTCATCGGTTTTCTGATGAAGTTCATCGGTTTTCTGCTGGGTGTTATTTGCTCATTCCGTCCCAGTTTCCCCGTCATGTGATGGACACTGATTGCTCATTCACAGCCTCAGTTTCCCCGATCGCGGTGATAGCAACACCGTTGTGAAATTCACAGCCTGGCACTCTACCCCAGAGTCGCAGAGATTGCCGCACCTTTAATGTAATGTATCCAAACACTGGCATCTGTTAGGCCAGCAGTTGTGGGTGGGTGGGAATTTGGCTTTAACGGTATCTGGAATAAGAACAGAAAGTGTGAGCGCAGCACCCGTTAATCTAACCTTTTCATGAGCGGATTCATCACGGCGGTGTGTGTGTGTTTGTTTGTTGTTTGTGTGCGCTTGTGCCTGCTAGAGTCAGCGCAGAGGCCCTCCTCCCCTAATTAGAGTTATATGTGTACCAAAAAGCGCAGCTGAGCCATCATCCCGATAAAGGGATTCATTTGTTTTGCTCCTGTTCAGAATTTCAATGATCGGCTCCGACAGGCCTTCGACGCCATTGTCAACATGCATGTTTGCTCTCTGCTCCGCAGTACCAGTGGTGAGGGCAACCTGGGAGAAGGACGCTGGCTTTTTGGAGTTTTACAGCGATGTGAGCGATGCGTCCATCCCCACCGTCAGCCTGGGGGTGCCCAACACCGAGCAGGGTGAGCCTCACCCCGCTGAAACGGACCTGGAAGCATGCTCACTCAGCGCGGAGGGGCTGGTTTTGAAGGCTGGGTAACACGCTGCCACAGACAGTGGGCAGAATCTCAATGACGCCCCAGAGCTACCACAGATACACGGGGGGGGGGGTCGCTCCGCTGGGCCGGTGCTTTGGTCCAGACGTTCTATCTCCAGGGGTTCATTTACATAAAATATCCAGGTAACTAGTGTCTCAGCTGCTTTGAAATTGGCATCAGATGCGGACTCTCACACGTGTGTGTGTGTTTAATTGACATTGCGAGCATGTTTCCTGCGTCACATTAGCATGTAGCTGAAGGTAGCAGAGTTCTGAGCTGAGCTGCAAACATGAGAGTGGAACTGAGCTTGTTTTGTGTCTAACCTCCATTGTTGCACTCGTCCTTTTCCCATCCGCTCATATTTGGAGCACTCGACAAAAGGAGCAATCAGCGTGCCAAAAGCTCACGCTCAAATAGGCTCCTGAGACAGAAAGGAGAGCTGCTGCGATGATCCGCCTCAGTGGGACTGTTTCTGGAGCAGAGATGTCCGTGTGTGGGACAGCCGCCAGCAGCCGGTTCAGCCCGTCTCTCTGCGTGAAATGTTCTTCTTCATGGTTTGGCACAGCAGGGGGGCTGGCTAGCAGCGTCACCAACACCTCCTTTCACATGCACGCTCAATTACAATTTTTCTTTATTTCTCCCTTTGGGTTGAAGCTGGAATTGAAAAAAAAATCCACCAGCTGGATCAGATGGATTTCAACAAGTATTTCTGCCTTGTAGACACTTGAAACAAATGTCTCTTCCTCTGCTTGCGTCGCTATTCCACCAGCGACAGCTGCTCTGGGTGTCGCAGCTCGAACCGCAACTTAGGAGGTTTTTGTTTTTGCTTTTTTGCGTCTGATGGGAGGACACTGTGGGAAGACATTTGCCATCTTGAAGCGTTTCCTGAGTGAGGCCGTGCCCAGGGCGGCTTGGCTCCTCATCGTGGACGATGACACGCTCATCAGGTGACTCCAGGAACCCTCAAAGCGTTGACCTTAACGTCCCACTGCTGACTTTAGAAAGCAGGAAGAAAGGAAGAAACACTGACGCTCTTCTCTTTTTTGTGGTGCAGCTTGTCCAGGTTGCGGAAGCTGCTGCGTTGCTATGACCCCGACGAAGCTGTGAGTTTGGGGGAGAGATACGGCTACGGCTTGTTGCAGAAGGGCTACAGCTACGCCACGGGAGGAGGGGGGTAAACACTCCCCTTCAGTTCTGATTGTCATTTTTAGCTCTTTGTTTCGCACATGTTGCTCCTGGGGTTTTGTATGTTTCCACCCTTCCACGTGCAGAATGGTCCTCAGCAGGGTGGCGGTGTCCAGGCTCGTGTCCAGCGGCTGCAGCTGCTACCGTGACGACGCTCCTGACGACATGGTGCTCGGCCGGTGCTTCACTTCCCTGGGCGTTCCCATCACACACAGCCCTCTGTTCCACCAGGTGGGGAACCACATCATCATCAGATGACACTCGGGACGGGTTTATAATCTAATCAGCTGCCCATGTGACCATGTTTGCAGTCATTCATAGAAAAAAAACCCCAACTTCTCTATATTTTCTACCTTTCTTCTGTTGTTTTCGGGCAGGACTCACAGATGAAGCCCATCCAGACATCAGCATCACAGATTCATGTTAATTAATCAGCTGATACTGATTCAGCAGAGTCGAGCCAAACACTCATTTATGTTGCAGAAACACCCAATCAAACACTCGCTGAGAGGATTCTGTAGCCTTCCTAAAATCTGTCTGCTGGAGCACTGCCTGAAAGCTGACATGCGGTGAGGACTGGAATGGTCTCGTCCTCATTGATTCATGTCTCTTTCAGCGTGTCTTTCCAGGCCTGTCTCCCTCCCACTGGCACAGATACGTGCCAGCAGATCCCTATCGGGTCACCGAGCACCAGGCAGCGTTTTGTTCAGTGTCAGAGGGGCCTAATGTCGGAAAACGCTTTGAATTAGTGGAGGGAACTGTGCCGTAGGTGTCATTACTCATCCTGAACAACGCATATTCTTCTTGCCGTTCCAGGCCCGACCTGACGACTACCCCGGAAGGCTGATCTCCTCCCAGCAGGCCATCTCCTTCCACAAGCACTGGAACGTGGATCCTCTGGCTGTCTACAAACACTGGCTGCAGGACAATCGTCCCCCAGATGAACTGTAAAAACAGGCGGCGTGCCCTTCACGCGTGCCGACCACACAGCCGCCTCGGACGCGGTCGGACTGCCCCTCCCCAGCCTGCGCACAAACCCGTCGAAATCGCCTGAAACTCAAACCTAGAATGTGGGCAGGTCCAAACATTCAGGTGCAGAGTGAAAGCTGTCATCAATTTTCCACACTGGGATGTAATTGTGCAGATGTCTGCGAGTCATTTGTGGAAATTTTAATCTGTTTTGAACGAGCGCGGTGTGAGGATGATTGGAAGGCCAGCTGGCGAAGAGCACAGCAGCAGGTGTGTTTGTAAAGATCCACGCACCCTGGCCAAGTGTTGTCACCTGAAACCCCCTCACCGTTTAAAAGTAACAGTCTTTATCCTGGTGATTGGCTCAAACTCTGATTAATGCTTGTTTTAGTCACACCTGGTCACACCTGGTCACACCTGGTCACACCTGGTCACACCTGGTCACACCTCACGATGCTGCCAGAGGCCCGGCTCTTCTTCTGCGCCCGACTGTGCGTTTTCTCTTCCCCAGACTTGTCATTTTTCAATCAGACTCCCATAAACTGGGAAGTGCTCCTGCATCGTGTCACTGTGACATCGGTTACCATGGAAACCCAGCTCCTGACTATTCAGTCTCTCCCGGAGCGCCGGTGCTGAGCAGCCGACAGGGGGGAAACGCTGTTTGACGTTCCAGGAAATGAAAGGTGGCGCCGTCGTGATGTTCTTAATGACGGAGGCCGTAGGACACAACAGGTCTGGGCGCCCGAGGGTGGAGCGTTTGAACTTCAGAAGCTCGCCAAAAAGCGATCTCTCCATTCCTTTCCCTTCTGTTCTTTTGCAGATGTGTACGTGGGAATAACGCAGATTATGGAATTTCTGCACTTGCAAAAAAATAAATAAATAAATAAATAAAGCCTTTTGAGTTCACGCTCCATCAGTGAAGTCACATCAGGCCGTCCGTAAAGGCCTCCAAATAACCCTCCCCAAAGACCGGAGCCACGCCTGTGTTTGCCCTGTCCCGCTTTCTGTCAGCCGCAACATGAAGAGCCAGCGGCAAACGCTGGGAAGCAACCGTTTCTGCACATTAAAACAAGTTGCAGTTCAGAGCAAGTTCACTTTCCCAGCGGCGGGGACGGCCAGCAACCACAGCTGCCGCGGTGTCACCTGGATGTAATTTCAGCTTCCAGCAGCTCTTTGCAAATGAGCAGCCGTTGTATATCACTGGGAGAGGCCGTCGGAACCACGGCTGCCGTCAGGGTTGTGCTCTTTACAGCCAATAAATCGAGCGAACTTAAATTACAGCCTTGAGTTCCAGAATTCTGGTGGAATGTTTGTTCAAGGTGATCCCAGAACAAGATTGTTTTTGCATGAGAAATATTTACAGTCACCTCAACATCATCATTTACTTCTCTGTCTGTGGTGGGTCATGCTGTTCACCTGTGGGAGCTTTTTGAGAGTGCTATTTTATTCTTTTTTTTGAGACACAAAATCTCCTTCCGGACCTGGTTGTTTTCCTAATATTTGGGTTTAAACGGGGACAGACCAGCTCCTGCAGCCACGGTGTTGGTTCTGAAGACAGCTCAGAGCACCTTTCCCCACCCCAAGTGGAATTCTGCATTCCGTTTTTATTTGCTCTGAATTTTGTAATCCAGTCAGTCTGGATTTAACGGCCCTACTAATTAACTTCCGAGTGGGACAAGAACGTGCAGACTTTTATTGCCTGCTTTTAAGTTTGTCCCCTGAGGCAGATTCCAGGTTCCACCTGCCATTTTATGATTAAAAAATGTATTAGTAATGAATCCAATATGTCTCCACCGTCACCTCTCAGGCTCCTAAAGGCTTCTTTTGAGATGGTCATCTAAGCTCAGGCTCTGCTTCTTTTACTTGGTTATATTTTATTCCAAGCAGAAAATGTGTGTCCCCAATTTGTCGAGCCTGTTCTGCAGCCACAAGTGCTGTAAATTATTACGTTTGGGGAAAGTTTGGCTCTAAATGTAGAGATAAATTCTGCCTCAGAACGATGTTGTGTGCTGTGAATTTCTCCTGGAGGTCATAAAAGCATCTATCTGTTCTGCTGTGTTCCAGAGGTGCTGGATGGCGAAGAGTTCAGTCCTAGTTCTTCCAAACCGAGACGTTTTGATTTCGTTGTTTTTTACAGCCTCAGCTCAGCTTTCCTGTCTTTTTCACATGTGCTCTTTCGATCTGTTTGTGAAATTTCACCAGAAGAGAAACACGTGTTGATAGGTAAAGACGCGATGTTCCTGTGTTGGCACAGAAAAAAAAGGAGCTCCAGGAACAAATACAATTAGTCCTGGGCCACCGATCTGCATCATATTATCAGCAGGCGCCTGATGTGAGGAAACTTAACGTTACGTGTTGATTATTCATGCGAAGCACTCGTTGGTGCCTGATGGTGCATGAGAGATCCGGACTTTTCAATTTTCTTTTTTCTTTCCAAAAAGAAAATTGAAAAGTCCAGATGAACACGAAATCTTTTCTCGGATAACTATGACCTGGATGAGTGAGAACCTACACAGACATCTTGCATGAGAGATGATTCTTTTTTGGCATTTTTGTATCACAAATGTCCAAAAAGACTAATCGTCCCAAAAAATATATATTTATATAGTAACTATTTGACTTGCATGGTAAAAAATTAGAGATCAAGGTTGTTTGCGCCAATAAAAATGAGAGCAACTCAGGTCTAGGCCGTTCTTTTCTCTGTCTTTATTGTACTTGACCCCGTGCATCTGATTTAGTTCCTTTTCCAAGCGAATCCTGGGACACCTTTATTTATTTGAAAGTCAGGATCTTCATTGTTGGCAAAGTTAAACCTCTTGATTTTAAATTCAGAACTGATTTAGCCTGAAATGTCAGCGCCCCTGGGGGAACGACTTAAAAGATTAGGCCGACACGTTGAGCATGCTGACAGAAAACAGCAAAGGAAGAAAGGCAGGAGTCAGGAAGAATCGAAAAGGGGAAATTAAAAGTGTGAGTCAGAGAAAAATGTACGGATGAGGAGGAGCAAGGAGGAGCGGGACGGAAAGCAGAATCATGCACTTTGATTTTTTAATGGCTCCGAATCTGATGATTACAGGACTGAAATTACCTGTTATGATAACTCATAAACACAGTTAATTCAGCCTTAAATCGCTCTGATGCTGTGGTTGATATTCCTGATCACCAGTCAGGCGTCAGTTTCATCTCCTGACTGTCTTTTCTCATTCTGCCTGTAACGCTCACTTCATATTCATCGGCCTCCTCTGACTTGTAAGAGGGCTTCATCATCATCGTCGTCATCATCAGGCGAGAGCCATCCATTTACAGGAGCTGCTAATGAAGCTCGTTGTCCCTCTGTTGAGCTGTGGAGATCTCCTCCATCACGTTGTTGTCAGTGTGATCGGCCCCAGCTTTGGTTCTGAGACTGGATGGAGGATGGATGGATGGATGGAGGATGGATGGATGGATGGATGGATGGATGGATGTTTTCACCCACAGACACAATCTCAATTTAATTTCCACATTTTACTTTCTGTGTTTTCTAAACAAGGTTTTAAAGTTCATCCGTCCGAAGCAAAACCATAACAAAAGACAGAAACAAAAACATCTTTCAAAAGTTTTTGGAATTTCCAAAGCAGAGTTTTGTCACAACGCCTGACTTGTTTAAATTCAAAAACTGGTAAATAGAGTGAAAGAGTTTAAAAAAACACAGAACTGTCAAAGGAAACACTGAGCTGAGCAGACGATGTTTTCTCATCTCTTTGTAGTTATTCCCACAATGTAATATTCTGTTCTCAAAGAAAAGAAAGAGGGAAAAAATACAAAAACAAGACAAACAAAAAACCCCCTAAACTCAGAATCAGCTTGAAATTGTAAAAAAAAGATGAATTTTACTACCTGAGCCGTCGGCTCAGGGGCAGCTCAGAACGGTCTTGGTTTATTCTGCTGACCAGAACCGCTGATGAGACCTACTCATCAGCTGATGAGAAGATACAAAAGTACCAACCGCCGTCCCTCCCTCGGTGGTTCTAACCAAACCTGAGGGCCTCTGGGGGTTTGGAAGGTCTTCAAAACCCCTGACCCTGGACCAAAGGTCCAGAAATGCAGATGATGTCCTGACCTTTCTCAGTCTTGTTCCTGGTGACCAGGTGGTCTCTGACACACTGCTGCTCTCACCTTTGGTGCCGTCTCTTCACAAAGGGTGCTCAAACCCCGCCTGGGCGGGGCGGGAGATGGAGGAGACGCAGGCGAAGGGCGAACGGGGAACCCAGCTGAGCAGCCAGTCGGAGTCCCGCTGAGCAGCACCGTGAAGGTGGAGAACTCTGGCAGCCCGAGGGGAGAGCAGATCCAACATCTCACACGCTGGAATGAAGCGTACCAGCAGGAGGTGAGACCATGCACAGTGATCAAACACACACACACGACATGAAGGTTATCCAAGTAATTTCCTGTGGTACGAAGCAATCCTTTTCATTATTCAATAAAGGAATTAACAGACAGTTTGGTCTATTTCAAAATAAATAATTTACAAAATATGGTTTCATATTGAGAACAATG
>CAAE01014601.1:126067-203840 GCA_000180735.1 Tetraodon nigroviridis
GTAGTTTCATGTGTTGGTGGGATCAACGCTGCAACTTAGGAGTTGTTGCTAAAGTAGGCGGATGGCAGGGTGACCCGGGGGCGTTTATGTGTTTATCAGGGGGATAAGAAGGTGACGCATCCTCCCCACGCTGATTAAATATGTGTTTACCACCAAAGTGTTCCTGGAAAACACCCGTGGCCAAATCTACCAGGAATCTCATTTCTTCATGCAGCAGAGGTCAGAGGCTCCCCGTGTGTGTGTTTGAGGTGAGCCCCAACCGCAGTCACAGCCCTGGTGGTGCTGCCAAACGGGTCGGGGCGGGGGGGAGAGGAGAACACGTTCCTGCTCCCTTGGTGGAGAACGGAACGCTCCCACATCTACATTTCATCTGATCCACCTGGCCGTTGGGGTCCCTGCAGGTTTTGCACCGTTTCCTCAGCTCACCTGGTCTGATTGGCCTGCATGTGTGTGAGAGACCGGCCGACCGCTCCCAGATCTCCACAGGGAAAACCAGGATCGTTTTCCCAGCCGTCACACCTGTGAACGTGAGATGTTGGGTTAACACGACTGCCCTGACCAAAAAAAGTGAGAGCAAAAGAGGGGATTCATGCACCACAGTCTTAAAAAATGTGCACCAGTTTTTCACGTTTAGGCTTTTTAGGGAATTGTTGGGTATAAATGCAGCAATACGGATGATTAATGTTTCCTGCAACTTCTTAATAGGTGCAGCACATTGTTGTCTGCGCAAGTTGCCATGGTGATGCTGCTGAGCTTCGGAAAGAATGAAGGAATTTTAGGTGATTTAGGGCAAAAATCCCAGTGTGTCTCCTCTGGTGCAGTCACGTTTGGCTATTTGTAATCCGAGGGGTGTGTGTATATGTGTGTGTGTGTGAGAGAGAGTGAGAGAGAGAGAGAGAGAGAGAGAGAGAGGGAGAGAGAGAGAGAGAGAGAGAGAGAGAGAGAGAGAGAGAGAGAGAGAGAGAGAGAGAGAGAGAGAGTGTGTGTGTGTGACAGAGAAGGAGTGTAATTAGTGCACATGGAACTCTGTGGGTACTGCACATCAAATATTTCAGGGTAGCTTCAACATGTGTATGTGTGTGTGTGTGTGTGTGTGTGAGTGAGTGACTGAGAGAAAGAGAGAGCGTGAGAGAGCGAGTGAGGGATAGCCTGGTTTCACAGTCTTCCCAGAGCTGAGAGGACACCGTAGACGGGATGATTTTCCACTCAGAGCGCACTTTCCAGCATCTCCTCACCTGCTTCGCTGCCTTTTCGGGGAATTGTTCCGTCAACAAAGATCAGCACTCCGGGGGCATTAAGGCGTGGGACGAGCTGCGACTGGGCTGGATTCTTCACACACCAGGAGGCATGAGCGCTCCGAGCTGTCAGAGGATCTGGATGCACAGCCTGGTCCTCATGCTGCTCCTCCACCTGAGCACCCAGCTCCGAGGTAAAGGAGTCACAGGGACGCTCAGTCATGCTGGTTTATGAGCATATTTGTAGATTTGATTTTACCGGTAATGTGTTATTGACTAGGTCTAATCATGGTTTAATAGTCTGTGGAAAGGGGGTAAAAGTGTGTTTACCCACAGTTCAATTTCTGATGCGTTTAAATCATTTTCATGTTTTACTTTGAATTTCAAGCCACGCTGGGGTGTAAAGTAATGAAGCTTCAGGCCAGGGAATGACATGGGGTCATTTCAGAGGTCAGTTCTAGCGGTTACAGAGGGCTTTCCCAGCTTGGACCGCGGAGCTGAAATCAGTGTCTTCTGCCTGTTTGCCGCCCTGGGGAGAAGAAAGGATTCATCAGCAAACTGTCCCTGCAGGAGACATCAGACCTTTTATTTCTTCAGGAGTCCGACATCAGCTAGAGCGACTTTGAAACCTCCACATCTCTGAAGCGCTTTAGTTCTTGAAGCAGACGTGCGCTCTCGGCGGGCTTTGGCCTTAGTGGCCCAGATGACGCTGATGTGCAGCATCACAGTTAAGCACTCCGAGAACAATTATCCTTTCAGGAAAAAAGCTCAGGCTCGTCCACGCAGTCTTTAGAAATTTGGCACCACAGTAATAAAAACCTGTATTGTCTGTTTACTGGATGGGAAACAAGACAACGGAACAGCCTGTGCAAAAGGATGAAATTCCAAACTGTATTTAAATGACCCTGATATATTCTGCAGGCGTCAGAAATTCTGTTACAAGTATAATCCTCCTACAAAAGTAGACGTTCCACATTTTAAATGGTTGTCTGAGCAGCAGCAGGTTTTTAACAGTTTCATCACAGGACACTCGGGTCATTCGCCCACACACACACACACACACACACACACACACACACACACACACACACACACACACACACACACACACACACACGCGCGCACATCCAGCAACAATTTCCAGTCTGCAGTCAAACACATTCATGTTTCTGGGCTGTGGGAGGAAACCAAAGTATCTGGAGATGAAAAGGGCCTGAAGGAGTGTGTGGAGTTGAGATAAACTGCAGAAGACAGCAAAATGAGCCAAAAAAAAAAAAAGTGATTTGAGGCAGGTGAGAAGCTGTTACTGTTATTTTGAGCCCAAAACAAAGTTTTTCTTTTCCTAAAACTGTGAGAACAACAGATATACGGCACAGTTTGGGCGGGGGGAGGAAGGAACGCTGCATGCTGAGCTGGACAGGATTAAAAATAGATCCGGAGACAGAAATGGACACTGGACACATCTGCTGCTGCCTGTTTTCACCCAAACAGCCTCCCATCTTAGTGGCTCCTGGATCACAGCACAAGGTCACTAACCAGTCCCAAATACCAGTCAGGGCTGGGGAGACCACAGGGGTGTGAGACACCCCCACGAGTCCCATGGACAACTTTGACCACGAACCATGTGTGAATATGTGATTAGGAGTGTGATCATCTTCATCTTTCCCTTCAGTGCTGCAGGCCAGCAGGGTGAGAGAGGGGGTGTGTCCCCTGGGCCAGTTCCCCTGTGGAAACACCAGTGAATGTCTCCCCCAGGTTCTGCAGTGTAACGGACACAGAGACTGTCCCAACGGCGCCGACGAGCGGCGCTGCGGTGAGTCCATACCTCCAAACGCTGCAGACGCTGGACGCTTCACTCCCCTCACAGGCAGCTCTTCCAAAACCCTGCTGACAGCTGGAGGTTAGCGGGGGGGAAACCAGGTTTACTGCATTTTTGGTTTTTTCCCCCTTTTTTGGAGAACTACTACATATGTGGTAAAAGTCTGGCGCTACAGCGCACGTGCACCCACAACATGCACACACACACACACACACACACACTTATGCATGCACAGACATATTGATTTACTTGTTTCCTGGTGGAGCAGCAGCTTGCGGCGCTTTCGTCTGTGTGTACCAGACGGCTGCACAAACACTTTCAAGACCTGCAGCTTTTAGAAAAGGATTACAGAAAGATTGAATGATTACAGAGAAAACGGGACAACAGATCTATGTTTTTTGTCTGTTATTGACCTGGAGGAGAAATAATGCAGGTTTTTTTTTTTTGCTTGTTTGTTTGTTAGTAAAATTGAAAAGTTGATTTATCTGGATGCAGTTCTGAGCTTTTCCCTTTGTGTGTGACAACCTGTTGCTTTGACCACAAATACATTAGAAGGTGGTGTCGGGGCCCCGCGGGGCCACAGTGGACCCTGCTCACGCTGCTGCGCACGCCGCGTTACAGTGGAACAGGACAGAACTCCCTTTAACGGCTCCTTTGTGATGTGGTCTAGGCACGCAGATGGCTAATTAATTTAACATTATTTAGAGGCACAAAGACCTTGAGTGGGATGTTTATTAGTTTGCCATAATGACAACGCAATTAAAACTGAGCAGAATCTAATGAGAACAGAGGAGGCGAAGCGGATCAGCAAACAGTGCGGTTTGGACCAGGGCAGGAAGAGGATTTTGGAATGTTTAGGAGTGAATTTTAGGAGTGTGGCTTTAGCTAAATCATTGGTTTAGTGTAATAAATAAGCGACAGAACTCTCTACAGGTTCCATCTTGTCTGCACTGATTTTTTTAAACGTCTGCTCGGTTCCATTGATTTCCATCAGTTCCAGCAGTTAGGTCAGACGTCATGAGGCTCAAAGGGGAAAAGGAATAAAAACCCCTTTTGTCATCTTCTGTCACAGTCGTTTGGGTGTTTCGTCCGGGCTCTGGTCAGCTGGTGTGTAGTCGGCATGCACAGACACTGTCCAAATGTGTGTGTGTGTGTGACTGACTTTAGTACGCTGGTGTGTATCAGCTTCACATTAGACAACAGCGGTGTGGACGTCCCGTCAGGTAGCCGAGCTCATCGACAGGTGAGCCTCTGCAGCAGGCAGACAGCCGACGTCTGAGCTGTCAGACCAGCAGCTGGAGGCAGGAGACGCCAAAAATGGAGCGATGACTCAGTGGGAAGGTGCCGCTTCCTTTTTATCGACCCCCAAGGGCAAAAATAAAAGAGCTTCTTCTAATTTCCACGCTCGGCTCCCAGAATTCCCTTTCCGCTTGTTCACATTCCAGACTGAGTCCAGGCCGCCGGTTCTTGGAAGGTCTCTCTGCAGATTCCCGCTGCTTGTTTGGGTTTGCAGGTGACAACGCCGGATGGGCGGATTTATTTGGCCAGTTGCTTCAGAACCATCATCCCGTGGACCAGGACCCGCTGAACGACTGCTGTAGGTGTTTCGGCTGGAGGCTCCTCGAATTTTGCTGTCCGTGTGTGTGTGTGTGTGTGCGCGCGCGCGCTTATCCTCCTGTGTGTGCAGTCCTGCAGGATTACCCAGAGAGCTGCGGGTGTGTTCAGACAGACGTGGCGTGTATACAGGTGGACTTGCAGGATGTTCCTCTGCTTTCTCCCAACGTGACCTGGCTGTAAGAGTCCTCTCATTCTAGTCACATGACCTGACTCCATCCTTCCACATGCTGGTTGTGGCAATTAATGTGTGAATATTTTTTCAGCCTCTGTCCAGAGTGTGTGTCCCATAAATGTGGTCTTTGTTTCAGGTCACTACGGAGCAATAAAATCCAGGTTTTGTCCGATTTTGTATTTGCTGAATACCCTCTCCTAGAAAGACTGTAAGTACCTCCGTAAAATATGTTCCTGTTTAGCTCAGTGCTTTTATTGATGAGGCCAGTGTGTGCTTATTCAAAAAAGAAAAGATGGAAAAACAAAATTAAAGTGAGAATTACAAAGCGGGAGTCGGTTTTTCTTCGATCACATTGTGCTTCTTTCTAAAGCAGAAAATGGAGCCATGTGTTGGCAGAGTCCATTATTGACAAAATATGTTACCCTTGTAAACACTGGTGTGAATCTGTTTTAGAGCCTGTAACTTTAAAGTTTTACTGCCTGGCAAGACAGCGTGTGACAAATGCTTTCATTAGGGGAGAGCATGATGATAAATGTGTTATTCCCACAAAGATCGTGCTGCATTTATAAGCGACAGCGTTACTTGAACAACGGGGTGTTAATAGAATAAACACCACTATGACCTTGTTTCTCTCCAGGTTCCTACAAAACAACAGCCTCCACCTTATATCCCAGCATGCTTTCAGCGGTCTGCGCATCTTAAAGAGGTTGTAAGTATTCCTGGGACGTCATTTCTCACCCTGTACGGGAACAGGACACGCTGGTTTATTGACATGGTTTTTATTTGATGGTGGGCTCAGGTTTGCAGAGAAACACTCTCTGAGTGGGAGACGCTCGTCTCCGGAAGTGAGGCGGGGAATGTTGGGAGTGTGTAACACACTAACGATGGCTCAGAGGTTTCACCACCTGCATCTTCCCTTCCTGGGGGCTCTCTGCTGATTGTGTGTCATCTTTCCTGTTGTTGTTATTCCTGTTGTTGTTAAATATCACTATTCCATCCGTTTGTACATGTTCTCCAAACCCCAGCTTGGAAATCAAATATTTTATTCATCAACCCCCAAATTGTTAATTAATAAAGTTCATCTACTTGATAAGGGGTTTTTTTTTTGTTTGCTCGTATTCTAGGTTCCTCAGTGAAAACCTGATATCCAGTCTGAGTCCTGGTGTGTTCAAGGATCTCCATCAGCTTCAGTGGCTGTGAGTCACACACACACACACACACAGGTCACGACTGAAAGGATGAAAGTCTGCTTTCCTTTATTCAGCTCTAAAAACATGTTGTAATCTCTTGCTGTTCTTGTCGTTATTATTTTTTAATTTTTTTCTTAGTACAACCAAACACACCAACATTTACTTTGGTGCAGTTATTGCATGCTGATGTATTCCTTTTCGTGCCAGGCTGTTGGACCATAATCCTCTGAGGTTCTTGTCCCAGGAGACTTTCATTGGGCTCCAGTCTCTGAAATATCTGTGAGTCAAACCGTTTCAAACATAAGGGATGATGTGTCCTTAGCTACATGCTCAGTGAAACCATGGCTCTACATTTCAGATGTTGGTCATATGAAGAGAAACACTCTGTTGTGATACTTGTGCCTTTAGGAGAACTTTGATGTGCTTCAGTACCTGTAGATAAAGTCAGGACCTGGTGTGTGTGTCTGTGTGTTGTGGTCAGGTCCATGGTGGACACCTCACTGCAGCAGCTTCCCCATCACAGCTTCTGTCAACACATGCCGGCCCTGGACTGGCTGTGAGTCTGTGAACCTCAACCCTGACCCTAACGTGTGTGTGTGTGTACGCATCTATGACTTCTCTCTCTCCCCCCTCCCCCACTCAGGGATTTGGAAGGAAACCAGATCCAAACCCTCAACTACTCCATTTTGAAGACCTGCAGCAAGCTGGAGGTCCTGTAAGTTCCACCTCAGCTTTCTTCTGTTGACCCTGTGGCACAAAATCAAACCTTTATTTGCCCTCGGCGCTAGCTCACAGACTGTTTTGGTTCTCCTCCGTTCAGATTACTCATGAACAACAGGATCCAAAGAATTCCTGAAAACACGTTCCACTCTCTCTGGAAGCTGGCTGAGCTGTGAGTAACAAGCAGTGAAGTTTGGGTTTCTGAGGCTGATAACCGGATGTTTACTCCCACCCACAACCTGCTTCCAGCTACTCTCCACCTGACTGTGAGAGTTTATGAGAGTCCATCAGTACTCAGAAGCCTGGAACTTTTAGATGCTCTGCTCAACAGACGTGTTGGACGACCTTTTTTTGTGTGGGATTGTTCCGTATAATAAAAAGTGCCGAAAACGAATGTATTCACATGGCGAGGTTTAATATATCCAGTGCACACGGAGACAAAAATTCACACACTTTATACCATCTGCTGTCTCAAAAGAACATTTTAATGCTCGTCCTGCCTCCCCAGCCGCAGTAACTACCAGTATTAAAAAGTCCTGAAAAAGACAGCAATAAATTGTACTCAGCCTGCTTACTTTGTTCGTTTTTCTGCCCTCATTTCCTCTCTTTTCTGTTCAGGAATCTGTCCAGCAACCGGATAAAGGAGCTGCCAAAGAACATCTTTAAAACCCTCTCAAAGTCGCTGCTTAAGCTGTGAGTGCCGATGATGTGAACGTGTGGTGTTGATTCCCATGAAGCGCAATGAATTCTCAGGCTCCTTCTCCTGTTTCGATAGGAAATCTTTAAAGGAAAGCACATCGTGCAGATTTTAGCGGTTTTTTATGGCGTCACTGAACAACACAGTAAGCACCAACGTTGTGGCTGCGGTGTAATCACTCCCCCACTGTCCTGTCCAGAGACGCAAGCAGTTTTTTAAATGCCCCTGGAGACAGGTGCTGTGCTTTCACGATAATTCATGCTGAGCCCATTCTAGCCTCCAGGGAAACACAACCACCTGCAACCCTTAGCCTCAAACCTGCTTTGAAATGTTCACCTAAATAAAAAAAAACAGTCAGCATTGTTTCACGATCAACGTCGCAGCATGTTTGGAATGTGTGGAGACAAGAAGTCATGTGACTGAAGTAGGGATTCACCTGGTTTTATGTTTGCAGAAATATCTCCTACAACCCTCTGCTCCGCATCCACCCCAGCCACTTTACTCACCTGATTCACCTTCAGTCTCTGTGAGTCACACACACACACACACACACACACACACACACACACACACACACACACACTCGTACTGCATCGGTGTAACCTTCGTTCTGTCCCCTAGGGCTCTGGAAGGGATAGAGATCCCTGAAATCGAAACAAAGATGTTCCTGCCCATGAAGAACCTCTCCCACATGTATGCCCACCTTTGGCGAGTATTCCAGACCTGACATGTGTTGCTCCTCCGCCACCTTCTCCTTCCTCTGTTCTTCTCGCAGCTATTTCAAGACCTTCCAGTACTGCTCCTACGCGCCCCACGTCCGCTCCTGTAAGCCCAATACTGACGGCATCTCCTCCTTCGAGGACCTGTTGGCCAACATGGTGCTGCGAGTGTCCGTCTGGGTCATTGCCTTTATCACTTGCTTCGGTAATCTCCTGGTCATCTTCATGAGGTCGCTGATCCGAGCGGAGAACAACCTGCACGCTGTTTGCATCAAGGTCCTGTGCTGTGAGTCACACACTCTGCCCCAGTTTCTGCTTGCGTGTGTGTGGATGAAGGTGCTGCAGGATGCTTGGGGGAACTCCAGCCAGATTTGCAGCCGCACCCAAAACAATATTGCATTGGATTTATTATCTTTTCAAAACTTCTACCTTCTTCTATCTTCTCATCTCTTTTCCTCCAGGTGCAGACTGCCTCATGGGGGTCTACCTTTTCTTTGTCGGAGTGTTCGATGTTAAATTCCGAGGGGAGTACAATCGCCACGCCCTGCTCTGGATGGAGAGCGTGGAGTGTCGGACGATTGGATTCCTGGCCATGCTCTCCTCAGAAGTAATTTAAGATAGCACAGCCTATATGAGGCCAGTCCTCAGAAATACGTGCTCTTCAAATGACACACCCCGTCTGGAGCTCAGCGGAATCACAATGCTTTAATAGAACCGTGAAATAGGATTTTCAAATTCAATCAAAATTTAAAGTATGTTAGCACAGCTTTGGGGATTCTTGCTAAGATGAGGATAATTCAGTGTTTGTTTGTTTTCTTTAAATGCTTTACCATTTTTACAATTGTGTCTAGCAGGCCTAAAGCCTTTATTTTACGGTTTTTATTTGACAGTATTGATCTCTTTTTTTGTTTTAATTTACAAATTGCAGGTGTCTGTTCTCCTCCTGACCTACCTCACCCTGGAGAAGTTCCTCGTCATTGTTTTCCCCTTCAGCAACTTGCGCCCCGGCAAACTTCTGACTGGGGTACTTTATTCTTTTCAACACACAACTGTCACACAAACAGTCTGAAGAGTGTTTTAACTTCATGTGGGCACTTCACTTGCTTGTTGGGCTGTTCAAATCCTCTCCTTTAGCAGACGAACCAATCACGTGGCATAAATTATCAAACCATTAGTGCAGATTCAGAGCCAGAACAGGTATTTTGTGTGCGCAGCAGTGGCATCTGGCTTCTGCATAATTGCTTTTTTCTTTGTGTTGAAAGTTTAGCTCCAGCATCATTATTCACAGTGTTGCTGATTGCAGAAGGATGTTTATGCCCCATAGAGGATGATAGATTGGAAAGGAATACTGAAATCCTCGGGTGACACCTGTCAGACTGCAGGAGTCGTCAAAATTCTGCTGTGTGTGTTTGTGAAGAATGCTGCTGACAACCTATCTTTTACACCCACACCCCCCTTCCCCCTCAAGGTGGTCCTGGCCTCCATCTGGCTACTAGGGGTCATTATTGCCGCTGTGCCCCTGATGAATGAAGGCGTGTTTGGGAACTATTACGGACACAACGGCGTCTGCTTTCCCCTTCACTCTGACAGGCAAGAAAAACCCACTGCCAAAGGATATTCCACAGGCGTTTTCCTGGGTAAATTTAAAACCAAAATTCCCCAACAGCTCGTTTTATAGCCCCTAATGTTGCCATTATTATACCCCTGAATGGTGGGAGATAATTATTTCAGTATTGCTGCTGTCAGATCTTCTGGACTTGTGTCTGTATATGAATTTATTCAGTGCCCAAATGTGTGTACAGTGAATTAGAATATTGACTCAGTAGCACGCTTGTCTCTTTAGGTCTAAACCTGGTGGCCTTCCTCATCATCGTCCTCTCCTACTCCAGCATGTTCTACTCCATCTATAAAACGGGCATTAATGCAACAGACTTGAGGAGCAGGCTGCACAGAGACGTGGCCGTGGCCAACCGCTTTTTCTTCATAGTGTTTTCCGACGCCCTCTGCTGGATTCCCATCTTCTTGGTGAAAATCCTGTCTCTGCTGGAAGTGGAGATACCAGGTACGGTATGATCCCACCTGTGCGTCCAGGGTTGTAACGACACAGCTTTTTTAAGGAAACGGTGACGTCTGAACTCCTCCTTTGTAGAACAGGATGACTAAAAGAGACACCTCCTCTTCTTCTTTAGGCACCATCTCCAGCTGGGTGGTCATCTTCATCCTTCCCATCAACAGCGCCTTGAACCCCATTCTCTACACCTTGACCACAAGCTTTTTCAGAGAGCAGGTGGAGGTCTTACTCTGTCGCTGGCAGAGGAGACAGGTGCTGAAAAAAGATGGCAAAAGCCTCACCTCCTCGGCGCTCTTCGTGGACACCTCACGCATGCCGTGCTACCATCTCCCTCCCTACCTTCAGCGGGTGCCACTGAAAGACGCAGACCCTCGCTATGCCTGAAGGCCGCAGGAACCTTGTGTGCAGACTGGTGGCTGAGGGGTTAAATCTCCAAGTTTGGTGGAAGAACGGTGGGAATAACTGAGCTGGAACGGTTGCGAGGAAGAACCTTATCTAAGATGACTTTGACAGTATTAGATGTACAGAAACCAATACTGGTTTGTGACATTCCAGTGTCACACATTGACCTTTAAAGCTGTCCAAAGGGTGGATTTAGAAACGTGGACAGCTCCATAGTTCTTCTGGTTGGAGCAAAGTGAGCCGTCAGCTCCACCACCTGAAGACTGGGACTGGAGTGTGCTGGGAGGTTGACAACAATCTTAGTGAAGCAGTTTTCCTCTCACAGTAACTCTTGGTTAATGCCATTTTATTGAAGTTCCAGTATATAATGACTGTTTATAATTCTTTGGTTAAAGATGTTAGTTGTAATCTACATGTGCGGTGGGACAGCCATCCTTCAGCTACAGTGATCATCCATATCAAATGAACTTGACTTCTTTATATCAGCATGTCAGGCCTTAAGGGGCTGAATATAATATTGCTGCAAAATAAAGGCAGCGTCTTCCTGCTTGCATGTGCTTTTCCTGCCATGAGTATATAAATGGAAAGAGAGGTTGAATGGTGCTGGATCTGTGCTCTAGGACATTTCACGTACCAATCCACTAATTCAGTCTTCTGTTAAATGCATTTCCACCATTGTCCCACGCTGTTTGTTTAGTTTAAGTTGGTTCACACCAGTGTATCATGTTGTCAGTGAAGTATTGTGTTCATTAACATCAACACAGTACTAAGTGTGACTACTTAGATGCTTCAATGGTTTAACTGTACATGTTGCAGATAAGTGAGATCTGATGACGTAAAGACAGACTTGCTGTTATGCTCTGCAGATGTATATTGTTGTATAATTTGATACAGGAACATTTATGTGTATGTCTGTATATTATAGTAATTGTCTCTCGAGGGGATTTTGTGGATTTCTTTTCCGCAGGTCTCCAGTACAAAAAAAAAAAGACATCTTAATTTACAAAAATGTCTTAAAACGTCTTGATTTCAGTTATTAAGACGTCTTAAGATGTCTTGAGACACTTTGATGGCTGGGTATGTCAACTAAAAAACAATTTACATTATGAATAGTTTACTGAGAGGCTGATAAACGGTTCCCACGATCCTCCTCGGAGCTGATCGCCTCCAGGTTAAACTGGGCTCCATCAGCGTCTCTGCCGGTTTCAGGGTCGCCGAAACACCGATGTTCAGCATCACGCTCACACCGGCGCTGGTTTCCGTTAGATACAAGCCACGCCCACACTTCTCCCTTTAACGTTCTCATGGTGTCCGTTAGATACAAGCCACGCCCACACTTCTCCCTTTAACGTTCTCATGGTTCTCGTGGTGTCCTCAACTACGTCCTCCTTACAACAACACATTAGGCGTACTGCACCATAGGGCGCGCCGCACATTTTGGAGAGACTTTTAAGTGCGCCTTATGGTCGTGAAAGTACGGTATGCTAAATGAATTCCCATGAGATCTCAGAACCCCATGATGCATCACAAGTTGCCTGCAGCAATGATTTCAAACATTTTATCGAGAGTATCAGTACCTATTGCTTCAAAACAACCACGTAGCGTCAACCGCCGGCAACTAACATCTATGGATTTCAGCGGGCTTCGTGTAATCGCTGGCACCCCAGCTAGAAAAACGTGTTTTTGAGCAGAGTGAACGATTCCGCTGCTCCAAGTCTACCTGCGGGGCTCAGCATCCTTTGGTGGCAGGTGTCCTGCCCTTGGAATAAGGTACGCCCTTGGCCACTGCTTGATAGACATCCCCAACAGCCAATAGGCGACGGCTATTCTCCCCGTTTCCAGCAGTGCCGCGTCTGATTGGTCGCGAGGGGCGGGGCCAGTCATTCCGAGACAGCGCTGTCAGCCGGGAGGAGAGAGACGGGACGCGTTGATGACGGCGAGCCATTAAAGCACACAAAGAGAAGAATCGGCGCCTGGAAATGAGCCTGTAGCCTCAAAGGTCGACACAGCAGAGGTAAAACCGGGGTTAATGTCGCATCCCTGTTGTGCTTGCGGATGTTTAATGTCTCTGCGATGGCACAAAGGAGCAGCGGTAGCATCTATGTAAATACTACGGGGGCTCGTATTAGCTTGTTGGCTACCGAGTTAGCTGCGGGCAGGGATGGCTGATCGTGGGATCAATGTGCACAATGAAAACGAAAATGTGGCGAGATGAACACGCGTTTCCTAAGAGCCAATGTTAGAGGTAAGTGCGCCGCGGTGTGAGAGGAATTAGCGAAGCACAGTCTTCAAACTGACAGCTGTCGTTTATAAATACACAGCCGTGATGGCGATGTAGGATAACATGCTAAACTCCACGTTAGCTTGGTAGCTGCTGCCAATGCACACAAAGCACCACTGCTACGTGCTAGCGAATCTATTAAAGCATCAGTATACGACCCAGAAACCATATTGGCCCCTGAGCTAGAGCCAGTTAGATGCCCTTCATCCGGCCCACGTTGGTGCCCGGCTAGGATGCTCACAGATCAGCTGGGGCTGCTTCTGTTAGCATGTTTTATTTGCTGCCACACACTTGTTCAGAAGCCAGCGGGATGACAAGAAGCTCAGCACAGTTGTGTTCTCCTTCTTTTAGCCCTGTTTACCCCAGAATGCTGGGACCGACAGGATGAGACAGATGTCAGGAGCAGACAGTGACTAATGATCTCATCTTTGCTCTATTCTTCCTTTCTTCCCTATTCTGAAGTGACTGTGGATTTGCAATCCTGATATGAGAATGTTTAGTTGCTGATTTAAGAGAACTGAGGATCGAGCCATAATTCAGGGCAACTGCTTTGTAAGCAATAGCTTCCAAAGAATGTGGAACTGGGATTTCCTGCATGTTTGTGAGCAGTAATCTTTAGTGACTGTACATGTGTTATTGCGTACTAGAGAATGTGGAGCTGCTATAAGAAGATGTATGAAAAACAGTGCCACCAAGCTCGGGTTTGCTCTTATTCATTTATTTATTTATTCTTTAAAGTGAATCTCGAGAATTCCATTCAAATTTCCCACACTGTCTCATTCAAAATGCTGCTCTTGGTTGCACCTTACCCTGTCTGGAAGTTAGGTGGTGCAGTGAGACTGTCAGCTGGGTCCTGGTTGTTTCCATAGATACTCCTCTGCACTTCACTCCCACTGAATTACATAACCCGGCAGGTGAAGCAGGCACACACAAGTCTGCATGTATACAGAAATGCTGACACGCACACACACTGGCATTCCTCTTCGCTGCAACCCCTCTCTGACCTAGCTTCAGGTGTGCAGAGACTGGTCCGCCTGTCCTCTTCCTCCGCTTTGCCTTCCTCCTCCTCCTCTGGCCTTACGCTGGTGTGGATCAGCAGGCTGACGTATTTGAGCTGTAAGTGTGGATAGCTGTTTGGGGAACGGCCCATAGCCGCTGGTAGAGCTGATGGAGCTGTTTGCTGAATGGGCATGTCCGTGTGTTGGGTTCTTCTGCGCCACCATCTAACAGCGTTCATTTATGAACACAGCTGTTACAATGGCATATTTAGGAGTTACCTTTTAGTTTTTTTTAATTACTATTTTACACATGTACACACATTTCTAAGCACTTTGCTGTAAACACTGGATTCCTGGTAGTGTTTTGAATTTTAACGTTCATGTCACTCCTGCGTGCAAACAGAATTCAGCAGGCATCAGGTTCCACACATCACTCTTCTTTTTGCGTTGTTTGCGTTGGGTGGATTGATGGTTGCGATGGCGAGGTCACTGCCATCATTCATTTTCCCCACATTACACCAAGCTGGTGAACCGGAGTCTCGCTGGAGCCAGCGCTAAACCTGTTCACCGCTCTCCTGTTCAAACGGGCTGCCCAGCATCTGGCCCAACGCTAACTTGACAACATATTTGAGTGACAGGGGAAATAAAAGGTTTTCTGTTGTGGCAGATGTCTGGGACAATGGAATTTAAATAGGTTGCACAGCGATTACCAGCAAAGTGGCTGGTGGGGTGAGGTTCCCGTACATCTGAGGCCGTCGGAGATAAAGAAGAAAACATTCCTGTCAAAGGTGTGTGGCCCTGGACTTGCTGATAGCACGTTGCATAAAGCCACAGACGTCAGTGTAACTCAGGTTAATGTAGGGTAATTGTCGCTTTCGTTTACTGCGCAGACTAACGATGGAAAAAGAAACTGGCCTGCTTTAGTTTGACCTCATCCATTTCTCAGAGGGAGAAAACAGGTTTTTGTGCTGAAACAAAACAGGACACGGCAAAGAGTTTTTCCCTGGGCCGGAGTGAAGGACCTAAGGTGTTCTTACATACGTTGCGTGTCTGTGTGTAAAACTTTAAATTAGGCTCCTGATAAAGGCGATTTATTCGATAACACGTCCTTTCACCTCAAACCAGCTTTTCAACGCTGAACAAAGCATTTTATTGAATTTATTTTAATGGTTTATGCTGTCGATTTGCGGCACAGGTTTGTCCAGGATGCTGCAGGTTGATCAGGTCAGCTGGTGCCTCGGCAGGAGCCAGGTGGAGCAGCTGAAACGTGAGACAACCCCAAAGCTGCACTCACAGTGATTAAAAAACAATGTTCCCCCTCGAGTTATTGTTATGGTGACCAAAAATGTCATATGTAGTTAATATATTTTACTTTCACTTCCTTATTTTCTGCACACCGTCACCTGCTCCGTCTCTCCGGTTATCCTGTTTTCTTTGGTTTGTGGCCAGAGTTTTTATATAATGAGAGGACAAAAACAACCTGGAGGTGTGTGTGTGTGTGTGTGTAAAACTGACTGAGCCTGTCCTAATCCTTTTGTGATGCGTTTCCCTATGGGATGTCACAGCTCTGACTGGCTTTGGCGCTGTGCCTCCTCACGTGATTGTTCAGTTGAGCAGCCGGTAAGAAAATCAAAACAACTCCACTAAACCTGAAATATCATTAGGGTTAGAGCTTAGCTTGCATAGCGAGTTCTTACTTCAGTTTTTTTTTATTTTCACACATATTTGCCTAAAATATCCCATTTTTCACACAGTTTTCCATGGAGCGATGTGATAGCGTTCATGCTAATCATTCTCTTTATCCAAATCCACCAGCGTGGCCAGCTGCTGAAGCGGATTTGAAAGCTGTGTTGTCGTGAGACCTACGTGCGTGCTCCTGGTGAGGCGTTGGTGCAGCTGATGTCATGACAATAAAGACATCAACAGCAGGAAGTCACCTCAGGGTAGGTGTCTCGTGAGAGGCCTACTCAGAGGAAAAGCCTCTAAATACCTGCCGAAATCAGGAAAGAGTCAGTTCGTTGGTGTTTTCACAGATAATCACACAACGTTCTGCCCGTTTTTCCACTCAGGCAGTCACACACACCCTCAGCTGCCATGTATAACAACCGGACCACATTAAAGAAAAGACAATAGTCGTCCTGTAGTCCAGGCAAAAAAAATTCAGGCGTGACTAATCAAACTTGCTGCTGGTGATTCTTTCCAAAAATACTCTGGCCAACTTAAGGATCCATCTAAAAAAACCAAAAAACAAACATGGATTCTGTTGGGGATTCTTCCTGTTTGTGTTTAGCTTTGTTTCCTGTGTGTAAAGGGGTGTGTCAGCCCACAGTAACCCTACACCATTAACACATGGAGGTTACTGTAACCGGCCCAACAGCCTCTACCAGTGAGAGGCTGCAGCGCTCCCTCACACACACCTACCATGTGTTGGCTGTCTGAATCATGCACATGCCATTCTGTCATGTCTTTCTGGCTTGGAAAGGAGACTTTTTGTGGATTTGGTTTTGTGCTAGCGAGGACTGAGGAGAGAGTGGTTTAGTTGGAAAATCCCCAAAGAGATAAAGGAGGCAGTGTAAGAGAGAGAGAGAGAGACAGAGAGAGAGAGAGAGAGAGAGAGAGAGCTTGAGAGAACCACCCAAACTTCCCAAACCACCCAATCAAGCTGTGCAGCTCGCCCTGAATCCCTCCCTTGTTCACCACCTGAGAGCGGAGAAACAAATCTGCGCTTCAGAGGACCGAGAGAGGGAGGGAGACAATGAACAGGTGAGGACAAGAACACTGGAAAACACCTGAAAACTTTTCTCCGGGAAGACAGATTTGGATCCAGTGTAGACGACTGAGAAGGAACTCGAAAGGGGAAATTTTGGAATCTCAGTAGAGCTGTTTACCTGTGACAACAAAGCAATGAGCTCACCCTCCCTTCGCATTCAATGAAGCCGACGTCCAGAGGAGGGAGAAACCGGAGACGCGGTGTGGATAAGACCGGGGGGAAAATGAAAACAAGGAAAGTATTCTAGAATTCCTTTGCCCTAGATTTGATGTGGAAAACGGCCGTGCGGAGTAGGTACCTCGTGGAGTCATGTCCCAGGAGGATGTGAGAAACGCTGCTGGCCTTTTGGCCAACGGTAGCTCTTCATGCCGGTGCAACGGCCCCCCGGCCACCCAGGCTCAGGACCAGGACCTGGAGAGCCGGGGCCAGGGCCAGGATGGAATAGTCCTGGAGCGCATCGCCTCCCTGTCCATGGACATGTTTGAACCCAGTGACTTCACTGGGAGGTTTTCAAAGATCCAGTCCAGGTCCAGGAAGAGGTCAAGAATACTGGGAGGTATGTGCAAGTACCAGTCACACCTTTAAGCAAAGCCAACGCAGCAGGCTGCAAATCTATGCTGGTGGAAGATAGGAACCCCGGGTGTCACCGGCTTTACATCCCTCTGGTTTTACTCTCACTTCTAGAATTGGTGACTAGCTAGTTCTTATTGCTGATCACTTTCTTCCCTGCCATCCTGGGAATTTTACGTCCAAACGCTTGCAGCTGTTTAATAAACACACAAGAGATTAGCTTGGCTATCAAAATACTATAAAACCGGGATTTTTTTTACCCTCAACACCATTTCAAAAATAAGCTATAATTGTGTTTTTATCCTTCATCTTTACCCGATCCCTGTCCTTATTCATGGACAAAAACTTTACAGTTGCATCAAATAAAACACCTTTTTTGTCCAAGTCGGGGGGGTGGCGGTGTGTTCCACCTCTGTAAATTAGTATCAGTGGCAGAGGTTGTTGGTGGTGGTAGTGTGTGTGTATTCCTGGAGAGCCCGGTCCAGGCCACCCTCAGTGCTCTGTCCCATTTATTAACAGAGCGGCTGCTAGTACACACAATGACTCACGGCTACAAAAACAAGGCTTTGTCCCGACTGTAGGTCACTAACATCACACTAAACAAGTACACAAAGAGCATGAAGAGGTCAAGTATGTGTTAACCGTAAACCTATGCCGCTTGGTAGGAAAATCAGGAGGGATGAAAGCTGCTGAGTGGCTGTTTCTTCTGCACTTTTCAGCTGGAAGGGAAAGCTAGAGCGGGGCGTCTGTAATTGTGTACCACCTGTGCAAACGTGCCTGTAAAGACAACAACAGAGGTGTGATAAATGTGCACAAAGATCACAAAGCGCGGCGCTACCGGCAAGCAGCGAGCGTCACAGCTGAGAATAGCGCTGAGTTTATGATCACACACGTTGTGGAGGCCTGGGCTTTGTGGAAGCCGGTGTGTCTGGCATGAAGACGAGTGTCTTTACCAGAGGAATCTGTTTGATCAAGCCCGCTGTGTCAATGAGACACCTTTATGCGAAGTGCAACCCTCCCACTGAACTGCAGCGTGATTACCGCCTGTTTTGTCTGTGTGTGTGGGATAATTGTCATTTTTAGTCGCGCGGATGACGAGGTGGGAGCGGTGTTTGACAACAACACGGACATGAAGCAGCAGGAAGATGGAGCTAATGAGGGAGAGGCACCGTTAGGCTGTTTTAATTGGAGGGGATTGACGCTTGATGGACCCTGGCGATCCAGACAGCAAGCACTGACGTACTAACCCTCAGTAACTGAGGGACTATGGCAGCAAGCTTGACTGTGGAAAGCATCCCTCCGAGGTGTGTAGCGATACTTGGTGACACCAGTTGCTACTCGTTGGGCTCAGAGTCTATCCCTCCGGCCCCTGGCATTCATCACCGCGTCACCAGAAGAACGCTCATCTATTTAAAACAAACGCAGGTCTTCAGAGGGATGCACGTCCGGTGCATTTGTCATGTGTGCATGTGTGAATATGCATGCGTGACCGTGTATGTGTGTGTGTGTGTGTGTGGAGGAGTCACATTCCAACAGCTGGCATGCCCAGGCCCCTGCTCAGAATGTGAAGAATCCTCAGCTCCGAAAGGGTGTGAGTCCGCCTTTGTGCGCCTCTTTTATTTTTTTAGCAGAATAAATGTGGGTCAGCCGTGGAGTTTGAATCCACGTTTCCATGTGCTAGACGGGAATTCCTACTGACAGGTATCTGGCGAATCCAGGTTTACAGGTATTCCCAGGTTACCACCCAGGCGTGCGAGACGAGGCCTCCTCCGCGTGGGACGGCTGTTTGCAGGTGGATGACAGTGACGGATGTGCGACTCTCCCCCAGTCTCTCTGCAGGTTTCTCTTGTCTTGCGCATAATGTTGTTGTTTGACGGCAGGACGTAAAGGAGTAGGAAATGGTTGCAGACCCGGATAGGCCTGTGGTGGCTCTCCTCTGAGATTACCCTATAATTGGCTGTTAATGTGAACCAGGCCATCACACACTTGGTCCCTCACGTTGTACGCCACCGACCTGCCTCGTTCTGTGCCGCCTCTGTTCTTTTTCCCCCTCCATTCACATTTCCCGTAGCATTGTTCAGTTCATCCTGGGAATAACTCAATGACTCCCCCTGTCCCCCTGTGCATCAACCTCTTTCTCATTTAGCCACTAAACCCTGACCCTTTGATAAAAAGGAGAGAGCGGCCCACCTCTCTGTGCTTTAAAGCATTCTTTGCTCCTCTAAATGCTGATAAAATAAGGCAAGCACACACAGCTGGCACACACAGCAAATGTCAGGAGGTTTTAGCTCAATTCAGACTTTTGGTAACCACAAAGCCAAATTTCATTGTATCAGAAATAAAGGCCACAAATTAGGAACAGTTAGAAAGCAGTTCCCGCTCTTACCTTCATTTCTCTGATACCATTAATCCAGTTATTATCTACTGCATGACTCTCTCTCTCTCTCTCTTCCTCCCCCCTCTCTCTATCCCTTCTCTAAGAGGATTGGCTGCTCACATCCTCCAACATCTGTGAATCACTTTCCTCACGGAGCTAAACAGAGAGGCACAGGATTGATGGCTAGCTAGATAGCGGTACGGTGTTCAGGCAGCAGCGTGACGCTTTTTCTCTTTTCTTTTCACACACACACACTCACACACACACACACACTTTCCTTTGCTTGATCACACACAAACAAACACCGACGGCACACCATTAGCCGCACACAGTTGTAGCATCTGCATCGCCGGCTGCCCACCAGCATCCTCTCCTCCAGCCCCCGGCTCCTCTGGTTCGCTCCGGACGCAGCCATCCGTTGTGCCGACCTGCTCTCCCGCCTCCCTCGCCTGTCACCGTGGCCACGTACCCTCTGCAGCCATGGCGACCAGCCAGCAGGACTCAGGCTTCTTTGACATTAGCATCAAGTCTCTGCTCAAGACCTTGGGAGGCAGTGAGTACAGCTAACACTAGCCGCTGCCGCTGCTACACCAAACAAGCGGTGGATGCGGTCAGCATGTCGAGTTCCCGGCGCATCCTGCAGTGTAAATACCGCGCTGGCTCGGCTTGTATGTGTCCGCAGCGCACGAGACGCACACGGTTACATAATTGCATGAAGCATCGGGGGACTGAGGTTTAGCTGAGGGCGGATCTGGATTGTTTGCTGGGGTAAAGTTTGCGTTTTTGTTCTGTCAGCACTTCATCAGGGCTCGACTCATCCTTTCAGCAAGAAACGGCAGAAAAAAACTGCTGCAGGTGAATGTGGGGGCAGAGAAATGCCCGGCAGTGGCAGTTGTTGACCTATGCATGGGGATATATGCGTGTGTACATGCGTGTGTGTGTGTTGCAGCTTTGCAGGGCTTTACTAAGCATGTGCTGAAAGTCACTGTCAGCAAGAGGAAAGGAGTAACGAGACGCTGGCAAAAGGAGACGTCACAGAGAGATTCCTCTCCGACCTAACGCTCCAGCTCTCCTCAGTGGCATTTTAGGACAAACTCGATTTGTCTGTGAAAATAAAATCGTGGAAGACAAAAAGCAGCTGCATTAACCCTTATTTAAATGCTGTTGGTTGGTTTGTTTCGTGTTCAGACCTTGCATATTCTCTGAGCCTCGCGTCCCAGGCATCCAGGCTCCTCCTGCACTGGTCCTGAGAGCGGTCACAATGCAGCGGCTGTTTAAAGCTGCTGTGTCAGGTGATGTCGCAGTCGCTTCTGAAAGTCACTCATTACAATCCTCTTTACCTTGCCGCTGTGACGTCGAAGAATTTATTTATGGTACGCTCCAGAAGTAATTGGATTTTTTGAAGGTCTTCAGTTTAACGTGTGTCTGTAAAAACAAATACCAAACTCAGTGAAAGGGGAAAGGAATGTCTTCTTTTAAAGCCTGGAGCTGATCAAAGACACAGCTTGACTGGAAGTGAGACCTCCTTTATTCCAATTCCTAATTAATGATTCCTATTTTAGCCTCTTGTTTGACGTGTTTCTCAGCCAAATGCATACTTTACTCCGTGGACAGTGTTATTGTTGCCCAAACGTCCTGGGCCTGTATTGACAAGATATTTCTGCTGATTCACCTCTTTAGAATCTTGAGGCTTGCAAAATTTTATGAGCTCATGAGAGAAGCGCTCCAGCGTGCCAGAGACGGCTCTGTTGGACACAGTTACCTCTTCCTGGTCTCGTCTCCTCTCTCTCTCTCTCTCTCTCTCTCTCTCTCTCTCTGTTTGCGGCTTCGCACACACCCACAGACACACTTTAATTCCATGTTTTCATTTCGCTGAGTCGCTTCAGCAGGTTAGCTCAGCTTCACACACTATTTTCGTATACTTGAGTATGAGATGGGGTCAGTGGGAGTGGTGGGTATCTGGAGTGACCTCCACTGGTCTATATATAGCCTCTCCCTCCGCCCCTTGCTTCTCACAGGGCAGTGGTGAAATTCCAACTGGAGTCTTCTGGTTAAGTCTCCACGAGGAATAAACTTTGCAGAACTGCTACCATCTACTACAAGACCGCATTAACTACTGTCTCTGGGAAAGTTAGCGTTTTGAAATCAACCCAGCAGCGATGGAAGGACTCCAAGGTCACCAACAGAGGAGCGATGGCTGGCGGAAGGCTAGTGGACGCCGATACGACTCTTAGGTTCAGGGGCCCGGATCCTCTGGCAGAGCAGGACGGCGTAGAATCTCTCAGCAGCCTTTGGTAGAGACAGGAGTCGGCTGTCTTTTCAGGATTTTGACAGGGCCGCCTCTACTACGATTGCAACACCCGCAGCCCTAAAGCCTCAGGCTTGGCAACAGTGTTGCTCTGAGGATGGCTCCGCTGGACTCGGGGAACCTGGTGTTTTCCAGTTCAGTTTGGATTCCATATGAGACCCAGCTGTCATGAGACTTTTCTTGCACTCATGACGCAGCTCTTTCGCACTTTACCTGCCTGGCTGTTACTGAGGAATGGAGCACGCTTTCAGCTCGGGCCTTGTCCACCTACTGCAGGGCCCCGTTATTCTGCCGCCGGTGTCTGTGGTGAAACACGTGGATAATTACTCCCACTAAGCTCCAGCAAGGATCGGCTTTTGTTTTTCCACCATGGCAGCTGTATTTTTTACACTTTAGGATACTCTGCAACTCCCCCCCGCCGTCTCCCCTTGCTCCAGTCCTCCTCTCTCCCGCTGTTTCTGTAATTTAACCCACCTGCTCTCATTGTTGACGCCATGGAAGTGGCAGCTAAGTGGAGCAGGGCTAGTGTCATCAGTTTCATCAAGGGCCTGGGTAAGGGTGTGTCTTCATGTGCATATTTGCATCATTTGACTGCTCAGCTTTCACGTAAACAGGTTGCTGTCTGCCAGGCTTGGGAACCTGTCATATCCAGGAGTTAGTGTTTACATCTGTGCTCGGCAGGTCAGATCACATGGTCATGAAAGGTCACTTAGTCATGAGTTATTAGCTCGGTTGTCACCAGAGCTGAAGGATGTGAACAACGTGAAAGCATCTATCAGTAGTGACAGGAAGCATAACTTCTCTACGTTGCAGCCCCAACCGTCCTCTATTAGAATTTAGCTCTAATTACGCTCTAACATCTTTGACTCTACCTATTCCCTGCCTGTTTTTCTGTGGTTTTTTTTCATTTGTGCGGTGTGTCCTGTAAGAATGAATCATGCCCACGGTCCACTGTGATGTTGTCACAAGGGTGGAGAAAAACTGTGGTACACCAATGAATTATTTTTGACAAGAGCAGATATGTTCCAGCCTGTGATGAAGAAATGTTGTCACATGCCGTATGAGATTAAGGGCATTCGATTCATGTTTGTTGTAATTGCACTCAGGCCGGTGTATTAGGCTCGGCGGCACTTATAGACATTATCTGTAATCCCAAAAACCAAACAGAACAAACTCGGTCTCTAATTCCTGAGACTTATCCAAATATCAGGCTATTGCAGGAGTGTTTTTAACTGACCTCTCCTGTCTCTCCGTCAGCCTCTCCAGCGGGACTAAAGACACCCGTCCCACCAGCCAGCGGTACCCTGGGAGAGAGGAAGGGTCCCGTCGTCATGGCGCCTGTCAACGTGGACCCCGAGAGTAAACCGGGCGAGTTCGTCCTGAAGAGCTTGTTCGCCAACTTCACCTTGCTCTCCGAGCGCAAGATCCGCATCATCATGGCGGAACCTCTGGTGAATGACTTTGAAACATCATTGCGTTATTCTGAGCTTCTGGTTCAGTTTCTCTCAGGTTACAGAAAACCGGCTGTGTGTTTTTATCTGACTGTGCTATATCAAGAGGCTGCACGTAACAGTAGACCCCAATTACACTTTTTGGAGGAGGAAAGGAACTGCCTGCAATGTCACTAAAGATGCTTTAAATTATTGCGTTTTAAGCAGGTTCTTTTTGTTTTCCATCTAACAGGAAAAGCCACTAAATAAATCCCTGCAGAGAGGAGAGGACTCCCAGTTTGACCAGGTGGGTGGGACGCAGACGCGACATCAACCAGTTCATTCTTGTGTTTACTTGTGTTCAGACACAGTCTCAAGATCAACCTTTCCCTGTTTCCTTTTTCTGTTCCTCCACAGTTGATCAGTTCCATGAGTTCTCTGGCAGAATACTGCCTTCCGTCCATCCTGAAGACGCTCTTTGATTGGTACAAAAGGCAGAACGGCCTCGAAGACGAGTCTCATGAGTATCGACCCAGGGCCAACACCAAGTCCAAAAAGTAAGAGCAGATAGGACTGATATTTGGAATAGATTTGGGAAGAAATATCGTTAGGTAGCAGCCTACCAGTCATTTAGCTAAAACGGACACAGCTGAAAGGTTTTGAATTCCTCTTTACATTAGACTCCTAGTCTCCAAATGATTATTGAACGTGTCCGTGACATGGTGGATGTGGTGGTTCATGTTGCTACAGCAACATGAACATACATTCAAGATTTCCAGGACAAAGTTGAAGTGACTAGTGTTTCTTTTTTCTTTTTGCTTCTGTGATTTAGTGACGAGCAACAGAAGGACTACCTATTGGAGAGGAGGGACCTGGCCATAGACTTCATCTTCTCTTTAGTGCTTATAGAGGTTTTAAAGCAGGTGGGTTTTTTGAGCAGGCGTGGGCAAATTCAGTCCTTGAGGGCCAGATTCAAGCTGGGTTTTCTGTCCTACAGGCAGACAATGCTTTCCCCTGGGGTCCCACTTCCCTAGGTAAAGGCATTTTCTGTTCAGTAGGACACAAAACCCTGGCTTGAATCCAGCGTGGATGGGTTGATCTACCTTTGGTTTAGGGCGTCACCGGTCATTCTGAAGTATACTCGAAATGCTTTCAAACTTATCTGCGTAGATTGCTGCCCTCAAACATCTATGTAGCGTAGGTTTCCCCTCTGGTATTCTTTTTATTATAAAGATACCTGGTCTGGTATGTATGATCATGATTGGACTAAATGAATATTTGATATCAACTTGGAACTGTTCCTATCTGCTGTGCACAGATCCACAATAAATCATGTTTTTCTTGCATATTTGTGAGTTGATAAATTGCACCAGATGGTCCACAAACCAAAAATTACAACATTCTCTTTTTATCCAGATACCCCTTCATCCGCTTTTGGACGGACTCATCCAGGAAGTAATAAATTTGGCCTTTAAGCACTTCAAATACAAGGAAGGGTAGGAATGCAGACGTCTTTATCTTTTTGAACATTCATCTGCAGTTATGATTTTAGGGATGTGTCTGTATTGTGAAATCCCAACTTTATGTTGATTTCTTAGGTACTTGGGACCCAACATGGGCAACATGCACATTGTCGCTGATCTGTATGCTGAAGTTGTTGGAGTAGTAGCACAGTCCAGGTATTTTATGCAAACCGCTGTTTATGCATTTCGTTCCTGCACACACGTTTGCAGGTCTGCTGGTTGCTGATTTTAACTATTGTCATAAACTCCAGTTCACCATAACCGCTGTCACACAAACACTGGACTGGCCACCACACCACGTGACACAGTCATCAGTCTAATAACAAACGTGCACTATTTTCTGTCTGAACAGTGATTTTTCTTACTCGACTGGCCAACATGTACTAGCATGTGTCTGCACTCTATTTAAAGATTAGTGGAAAAGCAGTAAGTGTTACATTTACTCCGCTGCTGCTGCAACCCTAGTGAGGCTTTTTAAAGAACTGGGTAGAGGGAAAAAAGAAAGCACCCAAAGAAGCAGTGAACGCACACTCGTACACACTGCCATCACATCACCTCTCCAGATGCCATTCTAAATATAGGCCAGCAGAGCACTGCTGGTATGATCTATCTGGATAGAGGGTGTAAGCACATACACCAGTGAGCACATGCAGAAAACAAACAAAAATAGTGCAGGGGGTAAGAGAAGAAAGGGTAGTACGTCTGCATGTGACCCCAATCATAGTAATGTTTATGTAGAAGTCTCCTGGACATGAAAAAGAAAACTGTTTTTTATGCAGTCACCTTCTCTTTTGCCGGCAGGTTTCCAGCAGTGAGGAAGAAGTTCATCTCAGAGCTGAAGGAGCTCAGACAGAAGGAGCAGAGCCCCTACGTCATCCAGTCAACCATCAGCCTCATCATGGGACTCAAGTTCTTCCGCATCAAAATGTACCCAGTTGAAGATTTTGAGGCTTCTTTCCAGTTTATGCAGGTAGACTGATCTGAAATCCATTGATCGTTTTCCACCGTATATCCTCAGCACCAGTGAAGAGCCCGCAGCTGATTTATCTAGTCCGCATACTTTCACGTGTGGAAGCAGATTTACGATGTAGACCTAGCTTACTCAGAACTTCCTCTGAAGTAATTAGAGGTTAAGTGCATTTTGGCGGTAAACGCCATGCTAATAACCTTCCTCCTTCCCCTGAAGGAAACAAGCATATGAACCATATCACTTAAATTTATTGCGCTGATTAGTTCAATGTCTCTGTCTCTTTGTGTCTCTTAAAACCTTTAGGAGTGTGCGCAGTATTTCCTGGAAGTGAAGGACAAAGACATTAAACACTCATTAGCAGGACTCTTTGTGGAGATTCTCGTACCTGTAGCTGCTGTAAGTGCATTCTACCCCAATGCTCCGCGCAGTTGGGTTTTTTTCTGCTTTGATGGGGCGAGTGAGTGAGTTAAAAGCAAATGAGTTCATATCTTTGTTTGGCTCTTGCAGTGTAAGTCTGTGTGCCTAAAATATATATAAAAATCTAAACTTTACCACATGCCGTGTTATTGGTCCTCTTACAGACCGTGAAGAATGAGGTGAATGTTCCCTGCCTACGAAACTTTGTAGAAAGTTTGTATGATATCACGCTGGACCTGTCTTCTAGAAAGAAGCACTCCCTGGTAAGTTTATCCCTAGATTCCCTAAAATCCCCACAAATCCCCCTTCATTTCCTCTCCATTAACGGCAGTTGTTGAGGGCTTGACATGCTAGTCTCTCTGACCACTGCCTGCTGTAGCAGTGCCAGATGGGTAATATTTGATTTGTGATGTCATATCAGCAGACTTGAGATTTTTTAAATGCTTCAGAAGAGTCTGCACATTCCTGACTCGATGCACCTCTACGTACATCCTCTGCTTGTTTTCACTGTTATCCAGTGGAGCAGCAGGCAGACATGCTTCAGTTGCAGACAACGAGCTGCAGACAACGGATGCAGTAATGACAGCATTGTGGCGCATCTGCGTAATTGTTATTCTTCCTAAGTGACAGCTACTGAAAGAAAACGAATACCTTCAGTCATGTAGAGTGACGGACTTTTCTTAAAAGTCTGACTCTTTCCAGGCTTTATCAGGATATTTATCCTAAGAAATGACAATAATGCAAATGTACACAGTTTTGACTGAATAAGGTGTGCGGCTTGTGTTCATTTTAATGGGAAAAACTGTTTGAAAAACTGTCTGAAATGATCTGTTTTAAAATGAAATAAAAAAAGATTCTGCTAAGGTGGCGTCTCCCCACTCCCTCCTTTTAAGGCTCTGTATCCTCTGGTGACCTGCCTGCTGTGTGTCAGTCAGAAGCAGTTCTTCCTCAGCCGCTGGCACATTTTCCTGACCAACTGTCTGTCAAACCTCAAGGTCAGTTTTCTGCCTGTTCTGTAGCAAGTCCATGACAACAACATCAGCATGAGTGATGCGTGTGTACAAAACTACAATGGTGTTGCTCATGTCTGAAAAATATAAGGAATGCTGCTTTCTTGAGAAATATCTATGGTATCTTCCAACCTTATATGCATTTTTTTCCTTTCTGTGTTCTTTGATTGCAGATTAAAGATCCCAAGATGGCGCGCGTGGCTTTAGAGTCACTCTACCGCCTGCTGTGGGTCTACATGATCCGAATAAAGTGTGAAAGCAACACTGCAACGCAGAGGTAACAGTTTTGTGTGTTCATTCTTTTTGATAGTATTACTCAAGTTAATAATTATGACTGTTGTAGGAAGAAAGCAATAAAGTCATATAGAAAGAAGGACTACGTATGTAATAACTGTGTTCTTCCTGCTTGTCTCTCTTCCTTCCCCAGTCGTCTGACGTCCATCACTTCCACTCTGTTCCCCAAAGGGAGTCGTAGTGTGGTTCCTAGAGACATGCCTCTCAATATTTTTGTCAAGATTATCCAGTTTATTGCGCAGGTGCGTATATGTGATGAATAAACCCATATACTAAATTAGACATTGGTCAGAGCTCAGAAAAATGGATTTCAGTACCTACTGGCACAGAGTGATTCATTACACAGGATGACAGCGAGTGTAGGTCACTGGTTATTTTTAAAATTCACCAGAATCCATTATTAAAATTGGATTGTTTCTCTCTAATGGCTTTAATAAAGGATGGAACATCCCCATTTAAAATGGCCAACAACTCTTTAAAGCACCGCATAATAGAGGAAATACTCTATCTATATAAATCAGTGGGAAGGTTGATGTTATTAAGTGTATGCAGTTATTTGCAGTGAATTTTTTTTCTGCATGACTTTCCTTTTCACTCTCTCTTTTTCTCTCTCCATTGACTTTGAAATTATTTGCCCTTTGTACAGGAGAGACTGGATTTCGCCATGAAGGAGATCATATTTGACCTGCTGAGTGTTGGGAAGCCTGCCAAAGCCTTCAGTCTTAACCCTGAGGTAGCTCTGTGCCTGAGTGTGTATGTGTCTGAGAGTGTGTGTGTGTGTGTGTGTGTGTGTGTGTGTGTGTGTGTGTGTGTGCATGTGCACCAAACATTGTTGAACGTTTTTTCACATTTAGGAATAATCTTTTGTTTTATGACCTAGCGTATGAATATAGGTCTGCGGGCGTTCCTGGTCATAGCAGATGCGCTGCAGCAGAAGGACGGGGAGCCTCCTATGCCCAACACAGGAGCCACGCTCCCCTCTGGAAACTCTCTGAAGAAGAAGAAAACGTATCTGAGCAAGACTCTCACTGAAGAGGAAGCTAAGCTAATAGGTCAGCGCGTCATGCACTTGCAGGGATGAAACTTGAATTTTGGCATTTTAAAGTCATTTATTACGTCTTTTTTTCCCTCCACAGGCATGTCGTTGTACTACTCCCAGGTACGAAAGTCTCTGGATCATATTTTGAGACACTTGGACAAGGAGGTGGGTCGTTGTATGATGCTCACAAGTGTCCAAATGCTCAACAAAGAACCAGAGGACATGATCACGTATGTAGCACAAATGTGCAACAACTAATTGATCTTCTTTCACTTTTAGTGTTGCTCTAAAAGCAGGTAAGGTTCGTTTACCCCAATCCATTCTCTTTTTGACAGCGGGGAAAGGAAACCTAAAATCGACCTCTTCAGGACCTGCGTGGCTGCGATTCCTCGCATCCTTCCTGATGCGATGTCCAAGTCTGAACTCATTGATCTGCTGTCACGGTGAGTATGAGACTTGGCCCTAAGTTTTCCTAAAAA
Organism: Tetraodon nigroviridis; assembly: GCA_000180735.1. NCBI lineage: Eukaryota > Metazoa > Chordata > Actinopteri > Tetraodontiformes > Tetraodontidae > Tetraodon > Tetraodon nigroviridis. The sequence goes on from CAAE01014601.1 coordinate 155,176, forward strand.
TCACTGTATCAATAATGATTTTTCTACGATAACACACTTTAAACCATTTATTTCCTTTTTTATGTCCTACCTTAGACTTACGGTGCACATGGATGATGAGCTTCGCCTCATTGCTCAGAACTCTCTGCAGAGCCTTCTGCTAGATTTTTCAGACTGGAGGGAAGATGTCCTGTTTGGTTACACTCATTTCCTTTTGCGTGAGGTAAAACTGACAGAAGATCATAGGACAATAAAAACCTGTAACCCTGACAAATTATTTTATTTGAATTATGACTCATTAGACGTAAACCCTCAAGTCCGTTCAGAACACATAAAAAAATCAAAGTAAATATAGCAAGCTTTTCACCCAAAACCAGGCAAATAATGCTTCACCAGCACTGTTTGTATCATACTAGGTCCAATATAAAAGTACATGTTGATTCTTGACATAGAGTTGACATAAATGCCATTTTTCCTATTTATTCAGGTTCAAGACACCCATCAAGGTTTACAGGATGCATCTGTGAAGCTCCTTCTGCAGCTGCTCACACAGTGGAGGTTAGCTTTGCAACTCCAGGGGAAGATTCGTGGGGGAGTTGAGGTTTGTACAATGAAGTGCCATGCTTAACACATTGTTTCCTTTTAGGATTAAATGTGTAACAAAATATTTGCAGTACAGTGCCAAAACCTCCTGTTTGGATGGAGTGTTTTCCTCTTGATGAACTTTCCTCCCTCTTTTTTCTTGTCTGTGCATCAGTCCAGCCCCAGGCTGCCCGAGAGAAGCCCCCACTGCTCAGTGCTCCATGCAGTCGAGGGCCTTGCTCTGCTGCTCCTCTGCTCATGTCAGATCAGCACGAGGAAGCTGGCAGTAGGCGTCCTAAGAGAAATACGTTGCCTCTTCACGGCTCTGGGACATGCTGAGGTACAGGACACAACTCCCACTTAAACCAAACGATCACAGCTCCGCAGTGTATGTATAGGGACAATGGAAATCTGTACATTTTGGGTCAAAAGGCCTGTCGATATTGCGTGAAATAAAGCCTCTTGTTATTTTTAGATATGCATTACACACAGTCTATGAGTCCTCTCAGGCTGTGTGACAGTGTCTTTAAATAGCTTGTTGTGTTTCCCTCCAGGATGATGACAAACCCATGATAGAGATCATGGACCAGCTGAGCCCAGCTGTAATGAACAGCTTTGTTCATGTGGCTGTCTCCGACTCTGTGAGTGTCTGTCTGATAGATATCTCCATAAAATACCGTTAGAGTGCTACAGATCATACATTTTGTGCTCTGGATCATTAATGCCTGCCTTCATTGCCCCCCTCTCAGTCCACGTTGCCTCTCAGCCACCATGTGGACCTGCAGTGGTTGGTGGAGTGGTCGGCCCGGCTGGTCAGCAGCTCGTATGACGTGAAGAGTCCCAGCCATGTCTGGATTTTTGCCCAGTGTGTGAAGGATCCGTGGGTGCTCTGTCTTCACATCTTCCTGCGCCAGGAGAATTTGCCTAAACACTGCCCCGTTGCCCTGGGATACGCCTGGCCTTACGTTTTCACCCGTCTGCAACTTCTGCTCCCACTGGTTGACCCCAAGTATGTGAGAAGACAGAGTAACTGTATTACAACGCTCACACATCACTGAGAGGTTTAAATCCTTGACCCTGCATACACTTGTCTTCTTGTAGCAGCCCTGTAAACGCCAAAAAGACCAACACCGCAGGCTCAAGTGACAGCTACATCTCTCTGTGGCGAAACTACCTGATCCTCTGCCTAGCTGTGGCTAAACCGAGCATCATGTCCCCCGGTCACCTGAGAGCTTCCACACCAGAAATCACCGCAACCACTCCTGATGGCAGTGTGACATACGACAACAAGGTGCGTTTGCACAGTGAATGTTTGGAGCTAGAGCCATGTCCGCCTATGATCTCGGATCAGGTTTATGGTGTTAATATTGTCTTTTAGGTCATCGGGACACCGTCAGTGGCCTGGCTTTTGAAGCAGCTCGTCCCTCTGATGAGAGCTGAGAGTTTGGAGATCACGGAGTCTCTGGTGCTTGGGTTTGGATGCACAAATGCTCTGGTCTTTAGGTACGAACTTGAACCACGTCTAAAAGATCTGAATTTGCTGTTTGCACGATTAGGATATTTGATTTAAGGCTCACGCTGGTTTTGAACTTTTGTAATGTGGCCCCAGCATACTATTCTGTGTGGGAGGTGGAACATAAAAGCTTGAAAACAATGATAATGGGCATCATTTAGTCCTCATCTTCTGTTATCTGCGTCTGTCTTCGCATTCACTTCATAACTGAGATGCCTGTAAACCATTCACACAGCTCACAAACAGCATCGCCCATGCAGAGGACAATTCTGGAAGGATGTGATTATATCACATTTTTTGAAGCACAAAGGTTTCTATTGTAAAGGTGAAGCATTTCATTTCAAAGGGATTATCTATTTTTAACCAAAATTTTTTCCAGAACAATTCTTTGTTATTAAGGAGATAAAGGTCAACGCAGAAAAATGTGTCTTCTACTCCTGTGTTTGAGGAATAATGCTTTTACTCGATGAGACATTTCATCGCCTTATTTCCTGAAACTAGATTGTAAACCTGTTACAAAATGGGAAAGATTCAATTGTCTTGAAAGGAAAACAAACAGTTGATTATTGAACTCTTTGGTGTATCTTTAGGGAACTAGTCGAAGAGCTGCATCCACTCATGAAAGAAGCTCTGGAGCGGAAACCTGAGGTAATGAGATACACACAGTAATGAGAAGCCCCCGGTAACTGACTCATTTACTGTATGTATATTAACATTTTCAAATCAGTAGAAATGAAAACACAAGCTGCGGTAAAGTGAAATCCTGCATGTGCCTCCAGAACAAGAAGCGCAGAGAAAGGAGGGACCTCCTCCGGCTGCAGCTGCTAAGGATCTTTGAACTACTGGCTAATGCAGGAGTCATCAGTGACAGGTACCACACACACCAGCTTCAGCCTCTGCTCGATTCTGATGACATTTCTTTTCTACCAGTTATGTCTGACTTTGGGATGTGTTTCTCATGTGCGCAGCACCAATGGAGCGCTGGAACGTGACTCCCTGGCCCTGGGCGCCTTGTTTCTTGAATATGTAGATCTAACTAGGATGCTTCTGGAGGCTGAGAACGAGAAGGAGCTGGATGTCCTGAAAGACATCCGAGCCCATTTCAGTGGAATGGTGGCTAATCTCATCCAGTGTGTTCCCGGTAAATTGCTGCCTTCATTTTAATTGTCTTCATGAAAACACTATTTGTAAATGCATATTTGCAAGTTTGAAACCTGTCTTCTTTGTTTACCCTCTCCCGAACGGTCCAGTCCACCACAGGCGTTTTCTCTTCCCTCAGCAGTCTCTGCGACATCATCTCTTCATACTTTTCAGTCAGTGGGCTGGGCCTTTCAGTGTCATGTTTACTCCCCTCGATCGTTACAGTGATCGCAACCACCAGATCACCCGTTACCAGTACTGTGCTCTGAAGGTATGAAGTAACCGTAGAACAGACGACCGACCGTCAGTCGTTTTCTTTTTTACATCATCGTACACGGCTCCCGTCTTTGCATTAACCCCACTTTTATCCCGTAGGCCATGTCAGCAGTCCTGTGTTGTGGACCAGTGTTTGACAACGTGGGTCTCTCCACCGATGGCTACCTCTACAAATGGCTTGACAACATATTGGCCTGCCACGACATTCGGGTAGGTCTGCGTTGATATAGAACTATTGCCTTGAAAATTTCAAATATATTCCTGTTCAACACACGCCGTCATTTTTTTGCCATGTGTGAAGAAGATGGTTTTGGTTGTGTCCTAGGTTCACTGTCTGGGGTGTGAGGTGGTCATACTGCTGTTAGAGCTGAACCCAGATCAGATCAATCTGTTCAACTGGGCTGTGGACCGCTGCTTCACTGGATCTTACCAGCTGGCTTCTGGCTGCTTCAAAGCCATTGCTACAGTCTGTGGTAACAGGTAGGTTGGGCATTTCTGCATGTATTGGTCAGACCTTTCCTTAAAAAAAAAAGGAAAGTTTAAGCTTACGTAAGCGTACGTCTTTGTTTTTTGCAGGAATTACCCTTGTGACCTTGTGACTCTGCTCAACCTGGTGTTGTTCAAGGCCTCCGATACCCAGCAGGGAAATATATGAGATCTCAATGCAGCTCATGCAGGTGTGTACATCTGCATAGAGTATATTTACAAGAGAGCAAGCATTAAAAAATGATATAATATGCCTGCAGGTGCTGGAGTCCAAGCTGTGTTCTTACTCTAAGCGGATGGTGGAGCAAAAGCCTGGGAATATTCTGTATGGCACACACGGCCCCCCCTGCCCCCTCTGTACAGTGTCAACCTGTCCCAGCTCTCCATTCAGCTGGCCAGCATGTATCCAGAGCTCACGTTGCCTCTTTTCTCTGGTATTCTTTGTTTTTTTTTTTATCTCTGAAGCACTTGATGAAAAAGTCTCTTATGTAATATTCATAAAGAACACTTTTTAAGGCTCTTTTTTTTCCCACTGTGCAGAGGTTAGCCAGCGTTTTCCCACCACTCATCCTAATGGAAGACAAATCATGCTCTCGTACCTGTTACCCTGGCTTAGCAACATTGAGCTAGTGGACGCGGGGCTACCGCCTGCCTCAAGCCCCTGCACGCCAGAGGAGGAACCTGGTCAAGGACAAGCCATGGGGATATCCCCTAGTCTGAGAGGCAACGGCTGGGGCTCCCTGCAGGCAACCTCGCTAGTCCTCAACAACCTCATGTTTATGACTGCCAAGGTAGGGCGTCGTCGGTTCTGACAGTAGCCCAACCTCAATAACAATATCTGCTGATTTTCAAATGGATTTTTGTCCTTGCGTTGTTAGTATGGAGACGAGGTTCCTGGCCCAGAGATTGAGAATGCTTGGAATGCTTTGGTGTCTAACGAGAGGTGGAGCAACAACCTACGGATCACCCTGCAGTTCCTTATCAGCCTTTGTGGAGTCAGCAGTGACACCACATTGCTTCCTTTTGTAAGTGCTGTCTGTACAAACAATATTCAGTAATTGTTCTCATTAAAACAAACCAAATGGAATTTTTAAATCCGTTACGTCGATGCAACACCAAAATGAAAGGTTTGGTTATCACAACTTATGATAATGACTGTTTTTATGCTAACGAAATAAGCTTAATATTTGTTGTAACGGTAACGATAACATTAAATTCTGCTTGTATCTGTTACAGATCAAGAAGGTGGTGATCTACTTGTGTCGTAACAACACCATTCAAACTATGGAGGAGCTCCTGTTTGAGCTGCAGCAGACTGACCCAGTCAACCCTGTGGTCTTACACTGTGATAACCCTCCATTTTACCGTTTTGCTGCCAGCAACAAAGTCTCTACCTCGCAGACAGGTGAAATTATACGGTTCTTCTCTGTAATGTCTTTTATTTACTGTAATTTGATATTTTGCAGTGTATTCAAGAGTGTATCTCTGTATTTTTCTACGATTAGGCACTACCTCCAGCAGTAACACGGTGGTGGCTGGTCAGGAGAGCCTGCAAGACACAGATGAGAACAAGCTGGTCAGAGAATGTGAAGACCGGTAAGATTTAATGGACCGTCCCGTTGTCATTTTGAACGAGAGGCTTTTCCCAACAGATTGACGTCTACAGTCAATGATATTAAATGTCAAGTTCTTCTTTCAGGAGAGCTAGAGCCCACAACAGACTGGAGTCTCGCTACAGCAACAGCTCTGGAGGCTCATATGAGGATGAAAAATGTAAGTGTCTTTACTTTTGAGAATGAGCATGAACACACTTACTCGTCATGTTCAGTTTGTACTGACAGATGAAGCACCAGACTATTACAGTACAGCGGTTTGACTCTCCTGATGTCGACTCTGACGTCGTTCATGTTTAACATTCCACATTTTGAAGCGTTTCTTAATGGCCTGTCACTTTGAATGTTTGCCACTGCTTGGATTTATGTGGGAACACTGCTCGAGTCAGTCTGTTTTTAAGAAGATGTGATTAAAATTCTTTTTTTTGTGTGCCAGTCAAAGTCTGACGCTAACAATACGTTATTATCCCTCACGCCATGTAAAACATTCTCTGTTGTAGCCTGAAGTCTGTAAAACGTCGGTCAATATTTAAACGTGGCTTTGTTTAAGAAGCTGGAGTCAGACTGAAGCGCTTTCATTTGCTGGATCTTTGTTTTTAAAGCTGACCCACTCCCCCCATATGCTGGCTGGCTGCTTGGTGTTCTGGAGACCAACCATCCTCAGCCGTTACCCATGCCGGTTAACGGCGGTTGCTGGGCCCCTCTGGTCGACTACCTTCCAGAAACCATCACACCCAGAGGACCATTGCACAGGTATGCATAAAAGATGTTCTTTCTGTACAAATCAGTGGACTTAAAGTCAAAGTCGTGAGCACAGTTGCCCCTTCCTGGCGCGTCATGTTTATCTACTGCAGCAAAAGGTCCTGGATACTGTCCCTGTAGGCCATAAATAATGATGAGGTGCTCCCCCGAGTGCCCTTGCAGTGCATAAAACATCATGCAGCGCTTTAATGGGCAGCCATAAATCAGATTAGCTGACACCCCAACATCCCTCAATGTTTGCTTGTTATAACAGATGTGTGGTTACAACATTTGATTAGAAACACTTTTGACTAATGGAAAAATTAGCCAACAGTCCAGGGTCAGAGTCACCCTTCCAGATAATGAAACTGTCTTTTATTTACCTATGTGCTTTCACTCATCGTGTGAAAATGAGATTCAGGGTTTGATGTAAGATTCTAGATAAAGATTAAAAGAGAATGTTTCATTACACAAATTAAATTATATGTCATCCTCTGTTGACAAATAGAGCTATTGTGATTGTTCCATGTTCAGAAACGGCTTATCCCTGCAGCTATTACCGACCACAGGGCGCACTGGGTTGTAGGACGCGGTTTCAGCTAGGGGCGCTTTTCTGTACATGTACATAAGGTTCTCATGGTGTCCTCAACTACGTCCGCCTTACAACAACACATTAGGCCAGGGGTCGGGAACCTACGGCTCGCGAGCCATATGATGGCTGCGTCTGGCTCGTTAGACTCATTTGCGCATGCGCGAACCGGCGACGGTCACCGGCGACCAGAAGGCCGGTTGGCAGTAGTTTCAGTGGGAAAGTGGCAAACATACATGTGTCTGTCTATTTATTTATCAGTCGCAGAGGCAAAGCAGACGAGGCAGAGACACAGTTCAACTGGGATTTCCGTATTTTGCTGTCCAAAATATTGGCCGATGTGAACGTGCAAAAGGGTCCGCACAACGGCTTGTCGTGAGATCAGGTCGTCAACTTCCCTCGTGTTAATCGCGTTGTCAGAAACCCTTTTTAGAAGATGGCTAAAAGAAAAAAAAGACGAGGAGTATCGTGCTTTTCAGCAGGAATGGTCAGAGGAATTAGCCTTTGTGGAGAGAGCAGGTTCTGCATGTGTCTAATATGCAATAATACAATTGCATCTATGAAACGGTCAAATATAAAGCTGCACTTCGACACACGCCATACTATATTTGCATCGAAATACCATTACCATTAAAGGGAAGAAATAATTATCATTGATTAGCAACAGCATAACAATGTTATTAAAAAGAATTCAGAGGTTTATTGTGCTTTAAAAGTGTTGAAATTATATAAAATGCACACATTTACTTGTATTTTTAGTTTTAAGACATATTTTATGGCTCTCACGGAATTACATTTAAAAATATGTGGCGTTCATGGCTCTCTCAGCCAAAAAGGTTCCCGACCCCTGCATTAGGCGCACTGCACCATAGGGCGCGCCGCACTTTTTGGAGAAAATCTATGACTTAAGTGCGCCTTATGGTCGCACAAATACGGTACTTAGAATGGAATCAAGTCTTTTAAAAAAGACATTGTTTTACTGTGTGTGTGTGTGTGTGTGTGATGCCTTTCAGGTGTAACATTGCAGTGATCTTCATGACTGAAATGGTGGTGGACCACAGTGTGAGGGAGGACTGGGCTCTGCACCTGCCCCTGCTACTACATGCCCTCTTCCTGGGTAGGTGTAATTACATGCCTCTCCCAGGCCTCTACAGACAGAAGAAATTGGATGTACTGGTCATTCAAATACTTTTATTCGTATGTTTCTCAATTTCCTTTTTTGTGTGCTTTTATTTTCCAGGTATGGACCATTATCGACCAGAGGTCTATGAACACAGCAAACGTCTTCTTCTTCACCTCCTCATTGCCCTTTCTTGTAATAACAACTTCCAGGTCAGAGTGAAATAGATACTTTTCATCTTTGTGTTATTTTAACTGACTTATTTGTGTTACGTACAGACAAATATGTCTTTTTCTAAATCTACATTGGTCAACAAACACAAAAAATCTATTCCCCAAAATCTCAGTCACAGAAGCCTGGTTTTTGTGGTGACAGGTTATTGCTTCCGTTCTGATGTTGACAAGAGAAATCAGTGACAACAAAACCCTCACTATGAAGTCCAACTACCCAACGGAATACCAGACATCAAGTAAGAGGAGAATCGAACACACAAGATCTATGCCGACACAACAGTGACACCCAATGAGAAAACGCTGTGTGATTCTTTCATTATTCCTTTCAGGTGCTCCTGATTTCTTGCGAGAGTGGCAGGCATCCCCGGTGGTGGATTCCGGCCTCAGCTCCACCTCCAACTCCTCATCCACCAGTCTTGGCGGCGGCAGCACTGCAGGCAGTGTGGGAAATCTGCCCTTGGTGACCCCCGATGACCTTGAGGACCTTGAAGATGCACCCAACGAAAACGACGAGAAGACAAACAAACTCATCGAGTTCCTTTCCACTAGGTAAGTGGAATGAAGCGCCACCACCATTACATCAAAAGCATAGAAAAGTTGTACCAGGTGTAATTACATGTGTTTGTGGAAACCTCCATTCTGCACACTGTCCATGTACGTGTCCGAGCGGTTGTGTAACTTGTGTGTGGTGCTGCTGGTGGTGGGTATACAGTGCCTGGAGTACTGTGTTGTTGTTGCTCAGAGCCATTGGGCCCCTGTGGGTGCATGAAGACATCACGCCCAAAAACCCCAACTCCAAGAGCACCGAGCAGCTCTCCAACTTCTTGCGGCATGTCGTCTCTGTCTTCAAAGAGTCCAAGTCAGGTGAGAAACCGCAAGTGTCAACGCCCAAATGTCTTCCGCTTACACACCCGGATCGCTTACTCTCACGATTATTTCCAACAGATTGCAAAAATAGTGCTCTTTTAAGATTTATCCTATTATTTTTACTGTCTGTTTGTCTCCATTGATGCAGACTTCCACCTGGAGCAGCAGCTGAGCGACGTGGCGCTGCAGACGGCTCTGTGCAGCTCGTCACGGCACTATGCTGGACGCTCCTTCCAAATCTTCAGAGCCCTCAAACAGCCCATCAACAACCATGCTGTCTCTGACATCGTCTCCCGCCTCGTGGAGGTGGTGGGAGAACATGGTGACGAGGTGCAGGTGAGTGAAAATTGGCCTCTGTCACTGACAGCAGTGCGTGGTAGAAGTGCTACAGACGTCTGCTGACACGTGTAATTCAGGGCTATGTGATGGAGGTGCTGTTAACGCTGGAATCAGTGGTGGTGAATCTAGCAGAATGTCTGAAGAACACCGACCTAATGGCAGCTCTAACCAGGTAGGTCGCTCCTCTGATTTCCTCTTCAGTTTTTCTTGAGTTGCAGCAGAGAATAACACTTATGTAATTCAATTCACAGGACATCCTCACCAGACTTTGTATTAAATGACAAACTGATGAACCGGAAGAGCACAGGTCAGCTGAATTTTCCTGGTCCAGGATTCATCGGTCTGTCATCACAGCGCCACCAGCGCTCCTACTCAGTTCCTAAGAAGTTTGGTGAATGTGGCTATCAGTCATTTGATCCTCCTCGCAGTGCCACTCTAGAACGCATACAGGCAAGACAGAAGGACTCGCACTGCTCATTCAACACGTCAGTGCTCGTGTAAGTCGTTGAGCACCATGCATGTCACTCATTCAGACTTGATTTGGAATTTGCAGGCATGCAACAGTCACGGCCTGGCCCGAATCGGAAGAAACCCGGGGTCCTGCACATCTTCAACCAACCGTATTGATCCCAGCGTTCTATCAGATCCTGCCCATGTTTCCCATCCCTCATCCATACTGGCCACTGTGTTCTGGGTGGCGGTGTCACTCATGGAATCAGACTTTGAGTTTGAATACCAGATGTCGCTTCGACTTGTTCACAAATTGCTGTCAAAGGTAAAAAAGATGAAATGTATTCAGTTTAGAGCAGAGATCATACTGGTTTAGAATTGCCAGTTAGCGCCATGTAGACAAAGTGTTTTTTTCCTGCTGTTACACATGTAGATGCTAAGAGTGAATGAGAGCAGCAGTCTGAAAAGATTCCAACCACATCCACATTTTACTTGAACCAACTCTTTCCCCCAGGTGCCCTTGGACAGAGCAGAGAACCGTGAACGCCTGGAGAAGCTGCAGGCTCAGCTGGCTTGGTCTGGCTTCTCTGGCATACAGCAGCTTTTACTTAAGGGTTTTACATCTCAAGCTACCTTTGACCTCACTTTGCAGCTCTTCTGCCAGCTCACACCAGTCTCCCGCGTGCCTGTTGTTGACACCTCCCAGTCTATAGGTTAGTTGCTCGCGCCCAGTAGCTGAAATGGTTCTTTGACTAACAACATAGTGCACTTGTTAATTGTTTTTATAATGTGAAACGCGTCTCTCTGTGTGCAGGATTCCCTCTCAATGTGTTGTGTCTGCTTCCACACTTTGTTCAGCACTTTGGCCACCCAACTCAGTTTTGTAAGGAGAGTGCTGAGAGGATCGCTCAGGTACTCTAATATTTGACTTACTCTAAATACATCATCTCAAGCTCACATTTTAGGCTTTTTTTTGCCCGGTGAAACACAAGTAAACAGCCCAGTCAAATGTCTGCTGCCTTTTCCCTCTTTGCTCTTCTCAGGTGTGCTTGGTTGAGAAACACACAAAGCTGTCCCACTTGGCTCATGTGATGACTCTGTATAAAACTCGTTCCTATACACGGGACCCCTTCTCCTGGGTCAGTGTGGTTTGCCGTTACCTGCACGAAGCTTTTTCTGACATTACACTCAACATGGTCACCTACATGGCGGAGGTAAACACACTTAGGTCACACTCGTCGAACCATAGCACAGGTCATCCAGTGTATGGGTAATATGCTTGCATGCCTTTTTGTAGTCGACTCAATGATTCTCTTCATCTCTTAGCTGCTGGATAAGGGCCTTCCCAGCATGCAACAGTCTCTCCTCCAGATTATCTACTGCCTGCTCAGCCACATGGACCTGACTGCAGTCCAGGTCAAACAGTTCAATGCGGATGTCATAAAAACTATTGAGAAGTTTGTCCAGGCAAGTTTGCTCAAATTTAATTTGTTCTTCAGTTTGCCTTTTGATGATAAGATATTATACACGCCTTGCACTGGTGTTCACTATGCTGTGGTGGTTCCATAGACTGTACACTGGAAGGATGCTTTGAACATCCTGAAACTGGTGGTATCACGCTCCGCAAGTCTGGTTCATCCGGTCTACGGCCACTCTCAAGGGGATCTGTCCAACCTAGAGGTCAGCCGGGTCTGGGACGGTTCATCCAAGGCTCTGCCAGGAAAAACACTGGACTTTACCTTTGATATCTCCCAGGTTTGGCGTCTTTATTCAACGCGTCACCAGTTAAGACTGTTGCTAGTTTTGTCTTGATGGCCCGTCTCCACGTGTCCTTCACAGACTCCGGTTATTGGCCGTCGGTTCGACGAACTCCAAGGTTCAAGTGGTAGAGAGGGCAAGGCCAGAGCCATGGCTGTAACTCGCAGCACATCCTCCACCTCCTCAGGATCTAACTCCAACACCATTCTGGTGCCTGTCAGCTGGAGAAGACCGCAGTACTCGCAGGTACTGTAGACTTGAAGCGTCGCCATATTGTTATAATGGACCAGCCCACCGGTTGTGCACACACAACCATTGTCTTTAGTACAATGTTGCTTTTGATCAAATAACTGATACTTTTTGTATTTTTTTTTTTATTCAGAAAAGAACCAGGGAAAAGTTAGTCAATGTTTTGTCTCTGTGTGGCCAAGAAGTTGGACTCACCAAGAACCCTTCTGTAAGCTTCCTTCATTCTCTTGTTTTTGACATTTTCCCTCCATCTTTTTTATTTTCCAGTTGTTATATAGACGATAATCATTCTGCAAAGAGGGTAAAAATCTCTTTGTTCTTCACTGCAGGTGATTTTCTCATCGTGTGGCGATTTGGACATGATGGAGGTCAGGGAAAGTGGGGTATCGTCAGAGGAGGGTGGAACCCGGGAGGATACGCTGGACGACACTGCCAGTGAGCAGCAGTTCAGAGTTTTCCGGGACTTTGACTTCCTGGACGTGGAACTGGAAGATGGAGAGGTGTGACTCATGACTGATACTGATGAAATACAGGAAAAATTGCCCTTGTCCTTCCTTGCCCTGTACCTTTAGCGTCTAGTTCCACCTTTCACATCAATATATTTGAGATGTATTTCTCTGTTCCTCTTCTTTGTCTCTCTCTGTCTAACTCTGTGTCTCTCTCTTTTTCCCTCGCTGCCTAGGAGCTCCAGGTAAGGTTTCTCACATTGAGCACTTACATCGGCTTCTGTAAGCTGTGGTGTGGCAGGCGCTTTGGTTCCCTCTGAGTAAACAAGTTCCTCGTGCTTCAGCTTGGTTGCAGAACTACACTTTTCCAATATTTGTCAAGAGATGAAAACTAACCCTGAGATTTTAAAGTGATGCTGATTGTTTTCTCAAAGGCAAATGCTCCTATTGCATCATTTCTTTCCATAAGTAACAGTTCAGGCTGCATCTTGCCATCAGACACATGTAGACAGCAGTGGCTCATGGTTTTAACTGGGGACTGTTTGCCGATCCTGTTGCTTCAACTCTTCTCTTTCAATATTTGTATGTTTCGTCTAGGGTGAAACTATGGATAACTTTAACTGGGGTGTGCGCCGGCGTTCTCTGGACAGCACGGAGCTGGGTGACTTGTTGGAGGAGAGCCAGCACTCAGGCAGCACCCCCAGTTTGGGCCACGAGGACCCCCACGATTCAGACGAATCCTCCGAGGAAGAGGAGTCTTCAACAAGCCAGAGCCTGTCCCATTCGCAGCTTGTGCGTAGCCGCATCTGCCGAGTGGTAGCAGTACTAACACTTAGCATTAACAAACAGCAGTCGCACAATAAACTATTCCCTGTTCTTGTTCCAGACTAATCCGTCACCATCTGAGGAGACCAATCACACCGATTCTTTGTCCACCTCTTACGACACCTCTGCTGACCCGCAGTCGGTCAACGCCACCACGCCTGGGCAAGGAGCGCTGCACGATGGTCGCAGCGTTCTCCATGTAAGGAAGTGGAAAGCCGCTGCACGAAAACCTGAAAAAAATGCTGCATAACAATTACAAAACAGTCAAAAGGCCTCAGTGACCGAGCAGACATCATTTTGCAGACAAAACTTCTGATATTGATGTGCTGTCACCGTCTCCTCAGGGGAGGGTGTGTGGAGACGAGGATGACACGCAGGCCCAGGATGACGAGCTGTCGCTGAGTGTCAATGAGCTGCCTCAGGGCTCCGATGGAGGCGAGAGCTTCACCCTGGATTTGCCAGGTCAGCCTCAGGAGCAGCTGCGCGGTTTGGACAACAGCCTCCATCTCAACTATTATCAACCCCCGCTGGATTTTCTCGACCCAAACTGCCTACCCAGGTGAGTGTGATGCTACTAGCTAAAGGAAAGTCTTTGGTCTACTCTGGAAATGGGAAATCTGTTCCAGCTACAGTACACTTGCGTCTCTTTACTAGCATTGTGTTTCATCAGGGTTGTCAGCTTTTAGTTGGAACCCCTGTTTGTATTGACGTCATTGACTACACGTGACTTCTCTTTGCTGCTTCTGCCAACTCTTTTGCCTTTCTGATTTTCAGCTTACGCGATGATGTAGATGACTTGGAAGATCTTGGGTTTCCACCTCCCCCCTCTCCCTTTTTCTCAGCCATCTTAGCTGCCTTTCAGCCCACAGTGTGTGATGATGCGGAGGAGGCCTGGCGCTCGCACATCAACCAGCTTGTGACGGATTCAGACGGCTCCTGCGCGGTCCACACCTTTCACGTGTTTTCATCTCTGTTTAAGGTCAGTCACAGGAGGGGGCAACAAAAGGCAGTCAAGACACGGCGGGTCCATATTTAGACTGTCCTCCACATTGGTGTGTGCAAAATGTTGCTTATTCCTACGTTTTATTTCTAGAACATTCAGGATAAATTCTGCCTCCTGACGACTGATGTTGCCACCTACCTTGGGGAGGGCTTAAGGGGAATCGGAACAAAGTTCCTGCGGTCCTCTCAGATGCTAACCACCTGCTCAGATTGTCCCACCATCTACGTCGATGCTGATACTGTGAGTTTTGCTTACAAGTGCAGTTAACGTGTCTGTGATTTCAGCCTTCTGTGTGGATCAGCCAAGCCAGAGTTAGCTGAGGTTTACTCATCAGAACTTGTTTTTCATCTTCTTCGTTCTTGTTTCGGTTTTTTTCCTCCAGATCATGTCATATGGCCTCCTTGAAAAGGTGAAGTTCAGCGCTCTGGAGCTACAGGAGTATCTGGATACCTACAACACCAGAGAGGAGGCTGCTCTATCTGTAAACATACCTTCATAATAACCCTCCCACCTCTTTTTTCACTCTCTTTGGTTCCACCAACCTCTCCTAACTTGCGTGTTCTCCTGTAGTGGTTAAGGAACTGTAAGGACACATTTCCGAGGCGTGTCCTGGTGAGTCTGTGGTAACCTGCCAACCTGGCAGACTCAGAAGAAAAAGGTACAAATCCCTGTAATATCAGCTAATGCACCTTCAGTGCTCGCATACACATGTCTAGGATTTCTGATCTTTTTTGGTCTTTGGATGTGATTTTGCTTACTTTGCATGTTTGCTGTGTGTTACAATGTATAATTCTGACAACTCTGCAAAAAATGCTCAAAACGATTTGAGTTTGCTGGGTGTACAGACTCTTGACTGACTGTTAGCCGTGTTTTTGGTGTGCTAGGCATGTGTTTGACTCATGCTCTGTCTTCCTCTCACTTCACTCTGATGCCCTAACATGCTCTCTTGCTGTCTAGCAAATGGAATCTCTCGCTGTAAGTTCTCTTAAAAATTCTCGTTTCACTGCCATCCATTCTTCTGAAATGAACTGTTTATTGCTCAAAATAAGTTCTTACTGAGTGTTTTATCCCTGTGCACGTGTGCATACTACATGTCGCTTGCTCTTCCATTAACATATATATGCCTGTGTTACTTGCAGCTGTGACATTTGGTGTTGTTTCCATCTCTTTTAGCAACTGGAGCTGTGTCAGCGGCTTTACAAGCTGCATTTCCAGCTTCTCCTCCTCTTTCAGTCCTACTGCTCCCTCATCGGACAAGTTCACGCCGTCAGCTCTGTTCCTGAGGTGAGACACACTGCTCTTTCCAGACTTTACATCTCACTCTCCATCATGCTCTGTTCCTTACTGACTGGTTAAGGGAGATTAATTGGAACCCTTTGGCCTCTATATTAAATAATCTTCGGTACTAGCAACAAAGTGAAATATGACAGAACCAGAGTGGCATTTAAAAGCCTCCTCTAGGAGCAAACATCAAATTTAACTTAGCTGGAGGCATATATGTGTCTGTAGGATTGACATCACCACCGTAAAAATAAAAGAAATACCATTTTTAGGGTTTTGCGTCTGTTTTTCTCGGTCATACAACACATTTGAGCAAATGGGAAAAGGTGCACTGTCCCTTTCACCCTGCAGCTTCTGAACATGTCTCTGGAGCTCTCTGAGCTGAAGACCAGCCTGCAGGTCGCCGAGACTGTCGTAGCCTCCGACCTGGAGCACATGCCCCACAAGGCCCAGGTAGCTGCCGTGGTGGTACCCAGCTTCTCCACCTCGGAGGCAGCGGTGCAGTCCATACTGGAGTGCCTCAAGGGTCACGAGCTCACCAAAGCTGTGCGCTACATCCAAGAGTTCCGGTGAGTCCGCGGAACTGAGGCTAATACGCTGTCGTTCGTACAGACGTAAACCCTCCTTGATTGTGCACGTTGCTAACCGCCACTGTGGCCTATCGTGTGCTCTTCCAATCTGACTGCAGGAGGCAGTGGCCCTCCGGAGTGTTTGGTGGCGGCTCAGAGAGCGAGGTCCAGACATTGTTGAACATCTACTTCCGCCATCAGACACTGGGTCAGACGGGCACCATCGCTCTGGTGGGCTCCCGCCAGGACCTCAGCCTGATCTGCTCCAAGCTGCTGGAGCTCAACGGGGAGATCCGCGACATGATCCGCCACGCTCAGGGTTACCGGGTCGTCACCACCTACCTCCCCGACTCCAGCGCCTCCGGGACCAGTCTCTGACAGGAACTCAGGAGCCCCCCGCCCCCTCCTTCCCCACCTTTGTCTCACCCGTCATTTCAAGCAGTAATCCTCCCGACGCCATCCCCACATCCGTCAGCACCGCCGCCGACGTCTGTCCTCCCAGACGAGGCCCAGCACCCACACACGTGGCCCCTGCCTCCGCCCGCGTGTCTGCGGCCCAGACTGCACAGCTCCAGGTGGATACCCTCATACTGCCTTCCCCGTCATCAGAACCAGAACCCTTAGACAGCAGCTCAAACCTTCCTCTGCTCCCCTCATCCGCTCTCGACTCCTGCACGTTTTTGGTTGATTTTCCCGGACCTCCAGACTTATTCTCGCCTCACTGCCGGACGAAACCTCCCGACGCCCCCCTCCCGTGCACACAGGCACCCAGGAGGAGTTACCCGGATGAGAACATTTACTGTCCTTTCAGAGGTCATCCGTCACACGGTTCACCACGCTTAGACCTGCACAGCGGCCATCCAGTATCCTCCAGCCGCCTGCAGACGGTAGCGTCAGAACCCACCTTGCTCTCCCACTCTGACACGAATCCATTGCCCATCTGCCCTGGGGGTTCCCATCTGCCTCATTTCCCCCAGTCACCGTACGAGCAGCCATCGTCGTCCACCCTCCGACCCCCGGAACATCCCGCCCCCGCTCCCCGTCCTCCCCTGCCGTGTCCCGCTGCCCCAGAGGAGCCTTTGGCGTGGGGGTTGTTGTTGCACCCTCAGCGGTGCTGCTGCACCCCCTAACTCACTATCTGGGGAAGGTGGGACACGCTGCCCTACCCCTGCTGAGAGTAGGGGGGGTTCCTGAAAAGCGAACCATCAGACCCTGAGAGGTTCTCTGTAAATACGCCTGAAACCAATGATTGCTGCTGGACCTGTGGGGTGCAGAGAGGAGAAGACACTATTCCAGGCCAACACGGGATGTGTCCTGGAATCTACTCCATCCTGCATATTCCTGCCTGCTCAAACAGGACCTGATGTGGTTTTGGTCCGAGCACATTGCAGCCACGCGTGAAACTGCGCTCTAAGTTCAAGTCCTGCTCGACGGTCAGCGATCGGCAGCGGATCTGCTGCTCCTTTGAGGGTGTGTGAAGGCTTTTATCTGGACTTTTCTCTCCCGGAGGAACTGCTGAACTGATTATTCTTGATTGCCTGCGGCTGCCTCCTTCGAGGTGAGCAGCGTTTGCTGGTCGTTGTGGAATCCGCCGGTGATACTGACGCGACACCGCTGGTGGACCTTTTAATGTTGCACTAAGTTTAGATTTGATATCGTTTTTAAAAAGAGGAGACGTTTGTCACTCGGAGAGAAAAAACTGTCACTTTGTGAGGAAGGAAGAGCCCGGAGCTGCGAGAACCTTGCTCTCTTGCTGAACCTGCTGTTTTTAGGCCTCTTTTGGAGGGGAAATTGTGCAATGCATGACCCAGTCGATGCTCTCTGCTGTACACGTGCCCTCGTTTGATCCCTGTAATCTGACCTCTGCGGAGCCAAGTCTGCTTCCCAAAGGCGGAGCCCCACCCTGCCGTCGGAAGCCCGTAACCGACTTGCCCCCTGCTGTTCGGGACGTTAACGCCACACTCCTCTGTGGATGGTCGTAGCCTCCTTAGCGAGTGTACACGCTGTATACTGTATTTCTCACTGTCCTACACTGTAACACGTTGACCTATTGTGCTCACGAGCCGTGAGGATAGTGCATGTGTACACACGTATTTTTGTCCGTCTAGACTGTTTCTAGGAACCGGCACACAACCATCGTAGCCTGTGTGTGTGTGTGTGTATATATGTAGTGACCCTGCCGAAGGGGAATGCTGACATTCAGCGGTACTGTTGCTGTTGAAAACAAACCTTGTGCTACTTCTGCTGTTGAACACTTCTGTCGTTAGTTTTTGTGACTCTCCCTTTTTCCCCGCCGCTCTGAACAGTTTTTTTTCCCAGTGTTTATCCGATCATACCTCACTGAGGTTCCTTTTTTTTTTAATATAAATATTTTTGTCAAATCAAACTGCCATGCATGCATTTTCTGTATGGAGTGTTTAAACTATTTATTGAGAAAATTTTGTTTTTATCTTAAAGATAGGTTTGTGTGAGGTACAAAAGGGAGCTTAGAGCTCATGTGGGTGGGTTTTTGTTGTGTGTGGGAGATTGTGTGCATGCTGAACAAAAAGTTGCACATTTTTAAAGGTTTAAGATTGTTTTTCCACTGTGTAAATATTTTTACAGCCTTTGTGAAGTCCTCCTGAGTCAATGCTCTGTAAAAGTCAGTGTCAAAGTAAAAGTTATGGTGAAATCTGCATTTTCTGTTGTGATTTTTCACAATTCAAAAGCTCCGAGTTCATCTCTGCAGAGCTAGCTTATGACGGGCCTCGACAGTTCTGCCACGGCAACAAATTATAAACAAGAAATGGGGGATTTGAGATGCTAAACTTTTATTTCCCAAACTTTATTTCTTACAAAAATATTTTTCTTCATGTTTCATTTAAGCACCAGGACTGACAAAGGGACGCCTCGTCTGCTTGTGGAGAAGGAGCCTTTTATAAAAACCAGACATGCGTCGACTCGCCGCTGGGAGAACGGACGTCTTCCACCGGGAAGACGCCGCCGGTGGGGGCTCAGATGATGTACTTGAAGCTGTAGGTGGCGTCGCAGGACAGCGCCATGCCTCTGCAGCGACAGCACAGGTCCTGGCGGTGAGGCCTCTTCATGTTGATGTGCCTCTGCTTCTTCTCACAGCTGCAGCAAGTCTGAGAACAACCCTGAGTGTGTGTGTGTGTGTGTGTGGATTAGACCCAACGAGATCAGGCTGGACACAGCAATGAGCGGGGGAGGGTGGAAGGCACCTTGCAGACGATGGACTCCACCCTGTAGGGGTTGAATCCCACCTGACACCTCCGGCAGAGCTGCTTGTAGTACACCTGACGGAGGGGTGTTTTAAAGAGAGGCGCGTCAGGGGGGGGGCGAGGGTTGCCTGAAACCTTTGCGCACACAGGGCAGGACACACACCTTACTGGTTCCAGAGATGCACCAGACGTAAGCACTCTCCCACCGGATGTTACACTTTTTGCAGTGAAAGAAGCCATACCTCTGCTCCAGGAACTACAGGAAAACTTGGGTTAGTCGCTTTCTGGTGATACTGGTGCTGGAGCGTTTCCAGTTTATTCCCGCGATGGTTCCAGCCCACCTGAAAGCTGGACTCTTTGTTGGGTCGCTGGGCGGTTGTCTTGGAGTCCCCCGGCGCGTCCTCGGCTCTTTGGCGTGCCTGGAGCTCCCCGACACACCTCCGAGCCTCCTCCGGGTCTCCCTCGCTCCCGGTGGCGTCGCTGGGCTTCTTCGGGTAGATCCTGCGGTCAAACACGGGCGAGTAGATGGAAAGCGGCCTGGCGAACCGCAGGCTGCTCACCGGGGGTGTGCTGCACTCCCAGGTACAAGGATCCAGAGTTTTGGGTAACTTGGGGGACGCACGGGGGTCACCCTCCAGGCAGAAGAGCGTCTTGGGCCCCAGGGAGCACTGGATGAGCTTATCCACTTTGGCGTTCACCTGCACGCCACACTCTTTGGTGAGCGCCCTGCGGACTGCGGGAGGGAGGCCGGGGCTGACCTGGGAGATGATGGCCTTGCACAGCTCCAGGTAGTTGAGGCCCTGGGGGGTGATGAAGCAGCCCTGCCTCTTCACCCAGACCGAGCTGTCCTGGAGCGGCGGCGCGCCACAGGCGCTGTATGGGGGAAACGTGGACAGGAACCCCTCCATCCCGGAGCCATGAAACCAGACCCAAGTCTTCCTGCACCCATTTAACACCTCCCACCCATTTCTGGGCTAATTGCTTGATTCAGAACAGGCGCGCGTGATCCCAGTTTGAACCACATGGATTCAATAAGAAAACCCCCTTGTTGCTTGTACGTGATCTCATTTAGAAATGATCTGTACTGCATTAGGCATATAAAGCATCATTTTAATCATGCATTTAGTTTGATCTTTTAGAAATCTCATTAACGGTTCTTCAAACTCTCAATGGCAACAGCCTCACCATTCACCTAAAATTTATTATTCCTGGCCGGTTGTTCCCAAGGTATTCCTCCCAGGATGTATTAAATATAGATTTGCCTGCAGCTTCCGACAGGGGTGGTAAAGGCTGGAGGGGGTATTAGCCTGTGCTGCAGCGCCCCCTGCTGCTGGTTCTGATAAGAGCACAATTTAATAATAAAACTGCTTAATTAATAAAACGTTGCGAAACGTTGCGACTAAAGCCTATTAGTTTGACCTCTAACTGGTTTAATGCATATATATATATATATATATATATATACAGTTGCAAAATTGCACATATTTTGCTCGGGCTTTTTAACCCCTATCCGGATAAAATCTACTATAACCTGGCTATTATGACTAATATATTTCGTCCCTCTAGGTTGCGCTTTATTATACTGGAATTTCTTGGGCGAATGAGTTCTATATATAACAATAAGCTGACTTATTGCGCAAACTCACAAAGAGGTTGGAACAAAGAATACATTTGGTAATAATTGTAATAAAATAGCAGAGTGCGGGCTTCCGCCGCTAGGTGTCGCTCCGCGCCCGTACACGCTTGGCACCCATGGGTACTAAATCTATACATATTGGCGCCATTTTGGAGCTAGTAGGGGAACGAGAGCTGCAGAGGAGGAGGACGCGACTGATCACAATTCAGCGGAACAGGTAGGAAACTGACGAGCTGAGATGGTGTTTTTGGTTGGATAGTCGAGATATTTTCAGGCGATTCTGTGGGAAATTCGGTGCGACCCCGTACGCGGCTGCGGAGCCGCCGGGTTTCCAGCGCTAATAGGCGGAGCGCAGCCCGCCTCGCTGGCCAACGTTCGCGGTGGCCGTGTGCGATCCGCAGCGGTGGTTGACATGGTCCCGCGGCGCAAAATGGTTAGCTCGTGGAAGACTAGCACGTTTGCAAACGCGAGGTGCCTGAATATCTTTGGGCGAAAAGTCATCCGACCTGAATTTATGACTGAATTCCGGTTGTCGATGACGAGCTAGCCGGGTGTTTTGTTCGCGCTACGCTACTATCTGTCCGCCCTCTGTCAGTGCTCGGCGCGGCTAACGCTAGCTGCTGTAGCTGCTAGCCACACATGCTAGCTCGCTAGCAGCCACACTGGGTTAGCCCCATAAACATTCAAGACGTGGTACATTTAGGCTCCTCAGCAGCCGGTTGTTGACGTGCTCTAGTACCGAAGCAGCAGCAGCAGCAGCAGCAGCAGCCTGCTTTCATGCAACAACCCCCCGCGGTCTTTGTAACGCTCACTACCCACAACCGGGAATCGTTGCAGTCTGTTGGTGCTGTACGCATAATGACTGTTCGGCCTCGGGGTCTTTATTGCAACGCTAATTTCCATTGTAATGATGGCAGTTATCAATGCGTGAAGCACAAGGGTGCAGATGGACCTCGGTGTGATGGGATCTGTCGGGCGGTGCTGAAGCTGCGCTCCTGCCTCCATCAGCTTCGTTCATCAGCTTCTGGAAGGTCTCCGAGTGGTCTGTTTGGGATCTTACGTTAAGGTTGTTCGTTTGAGCCAACTCGAAGGATCACAGTGCTAAAAAGCTTTGTGGAGCAGGTGAGTGTGGGTTTATGATGCTGTAGCCCGTCCACAGTTGTGCTCTTTTGGACCAGAGGTGGTGAGCAGACTGGAAGTTTCTCCACGGTTTAGTGTTTTTCTCATTTCTCATGTCTTGGTACGCTGGTTCACGGGTTTGCATGCTTTTGTTGTGACTGATGGATGCAGGAATTGCCCAAACTGGTGAGCGTGTAGATGATGAGGCAGCATGGCCGTGCGCTCTGGGAGATCCATCTCCGCCTTGTCACGTTCTAGTTGAATTCAGCCCTTTCCTCTGCTAAATTGCAGCTTTCGGCTCGCCATCCTGCTTTCCGAAATGGGAACGAGACATTTGGTTCAGGAAATGCCTTTTTTGTTTCATTTCATCCGGAGAAACGGCGGTCCTTTGACAGCCTGTCCCTGTTGGCTTACTAGAATCTGGGTTTGGTGTGAGTACGCGCAGAAAAGGTCACCGGGTTCGTGTCTGACAACCAGCCGGTTGCCTCTCCTCCTCCTCGTGTTACCGACAGCTGCCCGCGATGCTGCTGCTGCTGCTGCTGCCGCCTGTCCGGAGGCCGAACGCGTGATTAATCACAGACGAGTGGAGAACAGGCTGAGATTGGGAGTTTAAACGCGTGTTGGGGAAGAGGATCTTCTGGCTGGATGGAACAGCCCAGGATGGATGGAGCTCCAACGGCCCGGCTGCAGGGGCCAGAGGAGCCTTTGGACACCACCGTGCACGTGTGTGTGGTAAAGTCCATTTGCAGAGCAAACGTTTGGCTGTTTGGTTGTGGATTTGGAGGTGTGGGGGTGGGAGCAGACCCACTGGGCTGGATTAGAACTTGCTGAGTCCATCTCGATGAGACGGCTGTGGGAAACCGCACACCAGCAGGTTCCCCCAGGGGCCAGGGGCCACGGGCTCCGCCGTCCAGCCACAGCTTCAAGCCAAGACGCCGAGATGGTCAGAGGGAGCATCAGAGCGACGTCTGCAGGCTTCTGGTCTCGAGCTTTGATTGGTTCGATCGTTGGAGGGCTGTGTTTTGGTGTGTGTGGAGCAGACCTGCCAGCGCAGCGGAGTGTGTTAGGAGACGGTCGTAAAGCATCTCCGGGCTCACCGCGGCGCTACGCAGCCTGCTGGTGCCCCCGGCTGGCTAAGCCCCACCCTGCGCCGCTCCCTCTCTGATCTGCACCCAGTTCTCCACCTGCGGTGCCTTTGGTGTTCCACGCTGACACACACCAGGGTGCTGCTGGTTGTCACCTCGGGGTCGTTTTGGGTGCACCGAGGCTGCTTCAGCCAGCGCTGAGTCCGTGTTCTTCACGGTGAGCTGGGGGCGCCGTCGCCCTGAAGTCTCCTGGAGGTGGTGATGGAGCGTTTCTCTGGCAGATGAGTGCAGAATCTGCCTCTTCTCTGCCCGTCCGCCATCATTAATGCAGCGTGTGGGAGACTGGAGCGGCGCTGCGAATACCTCGCTGAATATTTCATCAGTTTCTATCGCACACATCTCGGACTCGGAACCCTGAAGTATAGAACAGATTTCTCCGCCCTGGGCTCCCGGTGGAGGCGTTCCTCCTCCGCTCGTCCTCCAGATCCTCACGCCTGTGCTCTGTTTTCCAGGCAAGCGAAGAGCTGAAGAGGATGGCTCACTCTAAAGCTCGAGTCACAGACGGGAAGGTGACCTACCCCCCGGGGGTCAAGGAGATCTCGGACAAAATCTCCAAAGAGGAGATGGTGCGCCGGCTCAAGGTGGGTGCGTCTCCCTCCCTACGGCGGGATTCAGCCTGGCTGGGGCGGCAGCCTCCATGTGACGTGAATTAGAATCCACTCTGACTTTCCTTGTTGCGACTGAAGGCCTGTCGGCTCCCTGAGCCCTCTTCACAAGCCTCCTCCTCCCCCTCCTCCTCCTCCTCCTCCTCCTCCTCCTCCTTCTAGATGGTTGTGAAGACCTTCATGGACATGGATCAGGACTCTGAGGAAGAGAAGGAGCTCTACCTGAACCTGGCTCTCCACCTGGCCTCCGATTTCTTCCTGAAGCACCCGGACAAGGACGTGCGTCTGCTGGTGGCCTGCTGCCTGGCCGATATTTTCCGGATATACGCCCCCGAGGCCCCCTACACGTCCCCGGACAAGCTGAAGGTACCCTGATGGACGCCCCGCTGTGACCAGACTGGTCTTAAACGACGGTTCGTCCTCCGCGTCCTGTGTGCGGACGCGTCTGCTCTCCTCAGCCAGCCTCTCCCTCGTTTGCAGGACATTTTCATGTTCATCACCCGACAGCTGAAGGGGCTGGAGGACACCAAGAGCGCTCAGTTCAACAGATACTTCTATCTCCTGGAGGTGGGTGCCCTTTCAGGAGCTGACCCTGTGACCGGGGGGCAGCTCTCCTTTGGACCGCTCATTTCCAAGAGCGGGATGATTAAAAGCGTCGGGACGGTCGTTCACCAGCACTCGGCCACATCTGATCTTCCTGGAGGCTCCTTTCTCTCATCAGGGAGTCCTCGTTTTAGTTCATTAGGCTAATTTTGCGATGTTTTTGTCCCAGAATGCCTTTTTGGTCCTGCTAGCAGCGTAAATGTACCCGGCCACTGATCCTCTGCTCTCCCTCTTCTAGAACATTGCATGGGTCAAATCCTACAACATTTGCTTCGAGCTTGAAGACAGCAACGAGATCTTCACCCAGCTTTACAGAACGCTCTTCCAGGTCATAAAGTAAGTGCTTGTGTCAGCTCCCACCCCAGCCTCGCGTTGATTTTAAGGCTTTCTGTGCCCAACCCAGCCTTTGCCCCTCCGCATCGCCGTTGCCGTTGTCCTCTCTGTCAGAAAATAGCCCCTAAGCCTTCCAGAGTCACCTCCATCTGTCTCCGTCCAGTCACGACGGTCCCGTTTTTCCTCTTCGTTTGCCCCGCTCCTCGGTTTTCCTTCCTTTCACCTCTCCATTCGGATGCCGTACACAACCTTGAGGGCTAAATTCTGCAGTGCGGATTTTGGATCTTGGCCAGCGAAACAAAATTGCATTGCTGCGTGCCAAGGTTATGGCTGCAATATATGTGTGCGCTTTAGTTCTTTCCACCGTTGGAGAAGGTGAAGAGCTCATCTTTATGTTGGAGAGTTCTGCTGAGTGTCGGGGAAGGAATGGGCCTTTATTACTCGGGGCTTATTTAGCTTGTGGCAGTGGGAATCGCTTGTGAATAAACCCTTTAGAATGATGCGGAGCCTACATTTCCGATGCCTATCTCTTGTCGCCAGCAACGGCCATAACCAGAAGGTGCACATGCACATGGTGGATCTGATGAGCTCCATCATCTGTGAGGGCGACACCGTTTCTCAGGAGCTGTTGGACACAGTGCTGGTCAACCTGGTGCCTGCACACAAGGTACAAGACTGTTCAGATGTCCGTGTTCGTGTTTGAGGAAGACTGTTTCAGGCTGTTGATGGTGAGAAGAGGAAGGTCCTTTGGTTTTTCAATAACCTGCAATTCACTGAGACCCCTGCTGGCCACAGCGGGTACAGCACCGTGTTGCAGCAAAACATGATAACCTCCAGCCTTTTTGTTTTCCTTTTTATTATACTCTTTCTTTTCCCCTTGAAAAATGAACCTGGTGTTTATTCTTTCCTTCTAGAATTTGAATAAACAGGCGTATGACCTGGCCAAAGCTCTGCTAAAAAGGACCGCTCAGGCGATTGAACCCTACATCACCAACGTAAGAGCATTTATTGCATTCTTTGGGATGGTTGACATTCAGCAGACAACAGAGATGACCAGTCTGCTTTTAAAGTCAGGTGACAGATCAGGTTTGAAAGTGGAAATGTAATTGCTCCCTTGTTATCTCAGTTTTTCAACCAGGTGCTGATGCTGGGGAAGACCTCTGTCAGCGATCTGTCCGAACATGTGTTTGACCTCATTCTGGAGCTTTACAACATCGACAGCCACCTGCTGCTCTCCGTGCTGCCCCAGCTCGAGTTTAAACTGAAGGTAACAGAAAGTTCCTTTTTAAAATAATAATAATAATAAGAATGTTTCCTCCCTGTATTTTCTTGTATCATTTCTATGTAGACGATCAGTATTTATTCAGACTGATCAATCAAAGGCGTGAACTGTCTGCAACGTAATTATTTGTGTCAGAGGTTCACATTATTGACTCTCAGCCCAGATTCTCAGGCTCACAGAAATGCACGTTTTATTTTCTCTGTGGGTTTTTTATTTATTTGTGTTGGGGCGATGAAGCAGGGAGTCCGTCAGCATAATGTTTCCTCTGCAGTCTCTCATAAACACTTCTTGCTGATGGATAATGCTCATTAACTCTTCCAAGGGAGTGTGAACCACCACCGGCTCCTCAAAATAATGGCTGCGAGGCAGTCTTTTCCCTATAGAATACCCCCTCACTCTCTCCTTGGTTTATGATCTCTCACCATGCTCCCCTGTTCTCTTTGCATCATTATCACATTTGTTCGCTCTTTCGCGCTTCTGTTTCATCCTCCCTCCTCCTCCTCCTCCTCCTGCCACTTCTCTTCCTGTGACTTTGTGCCTCACCCCGTTTGCTGTTGTCGTCTCTGCAGAGCAACGACAACGACGAGAGGCTGCAGGTTGTGAAGCTGCTGGCCAAGATGTTTGGAGCCAAGGATTCTGAGTTGGCTGCACAGAACAAACCCCTCTGGCAGTGTTACCTGGGCAGGTGAGTGTCGCTACATCCCGTGTAAGGGCGCATATACGACTCCTGGGCATATGAATAGGACTAATGTCCTGGTATTAAAAGGATCTCTCCTGCCGCAGGTTCAACGACATCCACGTTCCTATCAGACTGGAGTGTGTAAAGTTTGCCAGTCACTGTCTGATGAACCACCCAGACCTGGCCAAAGACCTGACCGGTACGCCAGCTGAAAGGCTCGCCATTAATCTGGTCCGATGTCAGTGAGCCCTGAGGGCATTTCATTCATGGTTTTACTGTATTTTTTCCAGAGTTTTTGAGGGTCAGATCACATGACCCGGAGGAGGCCATCCGCCACGATGTCATCGTCTCCATCGTAACCGCTGCCAAGAAAGACTTGTCCTTGGTCAACGATGCCTTGCTTAATTTTGTAAAGGAAAGAACATTGGACAAAAGAGTAAGTGGAACATATATGTCAGTGTGGAGAGATGGATTTCTTTGTCTCAATTTGTCGGTTAGGTCTGTTGCTCGTCGGTTCCTATAAAGCGGGTCTCTGTGGGGGTCGACGGTCGATAAATGACCCACAAAGGTACGATTGGACTAATTGTCTCCCTGTTTTTTTTTTTCCTGTGCTCCGTCTCCAGTGGCGTGTACGGAAGGAGGCCATGATGGGCCTGGCATCAGTCTACAGAAAGTATTCACTGCAGGGGGAAGGAGGCAGGGAGGCCTCCAAGCAGATTTCCTGGATCAAAGACAAGCTCCTCCATATCTACTACCAGAACAGCATTGACGACAGGTTTGAGGAGTTTGGTAGCCTTCTCTTTCCACCAGTCTTGTTGCCGTATTGTCCAGGCTGCTGTCGTAGTCGCTGTTTTGCGAGGACCGAGCCTCGTGGCTCAGTTTCACTGCAGTGAGACGGCAACGTGGGACAAATATAGATGAAGTCCCTGTTTCAACGCTCAGTTGCCACAAAGCATCAGAGTGTTTTTCAATCATCCCAGCAGCCAAGCAGCACACTGTTTTGTCACTTAGAGGTGTAAATGTGAGTGATTTGTTATTTGTTCCTCTTTGTGTGTGTGAGAGAGAGATACAAAGAGCCTTTGGGTGCTGAAACACAATGTTTGTGTGTGACGTGGAGACAAAGCAGTGGCATTAAATGGCACTCCAAGCAAAATATCACCATCTGATGTCTGACTGCTGCTGAGCTCTTCTCTGAATCACTGCTGCAGTGTTAAACTGCTTGGCTTCCAAAAGGAAAAATCCATTTATTTTTACCCTTCATGCACTGACGCTGCAGTTGTATTTAAACATTTGCTGCAATATGTTGCCCAAAGTGGAACTAATGAATTATGCATGTTTTCAATGTTTATTGTGCTGTCGTTTTGTCTGTGTATGTTACCTTGTTTTGTCTTCTTATGTTTTTATTCTAGTGTGTCTCTGTGGAACATGGGAAATGGTTTTAAAAAGAGCCATTTAGGATGTTTCTTTATTTTGTAAAGATCTCTCCGTGTGTTCACAGGCTGCTGGTGGAGCGGGTTTTTGCCCAGTACATGGTCCCTCACAACCTGGAAACGGCTGAGAGGATGAAGTGTCTCTACTATCTGTACGCCACGCTGGACCCCAACGCTGTCAAGTAGGTCCTCCCTTGTGTCCTGTACACACGCGCTGACTTTTGTTGAGCCGTGGGGGTCAGAACTGAAGTCCTTTTTGGGTCCTCTCAGAGCTCTGAACGAGATGTGGAAGTGCCAAAATCTGCTGAGACAACATGTCAAAGACCTGCTGGAGTTGATCAAAAAACCAAAGGTGACGGGCTGAAACACGCGGTGACCCCCGGCAGCGATAATGTCTCCGGTTTCTCACAGTTTTTTGTTTGCCCACAGTCTGAAGCTTCAAGCAAGGCCGTCTTTGCCAAGGTCATGGTGATCACAAGTAAGAGGCCTCATTTTAATCAGTCAGCAAAGTTTAAGTGGGACAACCAGATCGGTCGATGACCTAAACCTCGTCAGATGTGGGCTGTGGGGAAGCTTTAAGCTGCGTGTCGCTGCAGGGAACCTGCCGGACCCCGGGAAGGCCCAGGACTTTGTGAAGAAGCTGGCTCAGGTTCTGGACGACGATGAGCGCATCAGAGATCAGCTGGAGACTTTGGTCAGCCCCTCGTGCTCCTGCAAGCAGGCCGAAGTCTGTGTGGTGAGTTCGGAAAACTACAGCCCAGCACGGCTGAGAACACTTCCATGCTGAGGCTGACCAGACCTGCAGTCTAATTAAAATGGGAGCTCTACAGAATCTCTCTGAGCCGGTAAAATGATTTAGCCGCAGTTGTGCGCCTTGTTCAGCTTGAACCGATGATAATCCCAGCGTTGGAGGTTGAAATCCCCACACTTGGGCTTGGCTTCAAGACCACCACCTCTGCTTTTGGTGTTTCAAGAGGGTGGAAAAGCACTTCTGTACAAATCTGTTTGGCCTCCTAAGACTTGGCAATCTCAAGCCACGTGGTTTTTTTTTTACAGCCGCGCCTTAAGAATTTATTATTTTTACACTCATGTTAATAAATGTCTAAATTGAAACGGCAGGTGAATATTGACTGCGGTCTGGTGAGAATTTAGCTGCATCCGATGTCTCCTTCTATCTTTCAAAATGTGGATTTTAATTTGGAAACTATGTTTTAGAAGTGCATTTGTCCCTTTCAGAGAGACATCACTAAAAAGCTCGGCAGCCCCAAACAGCCCAGCAATCCCTTCCTGGAAATGGTCAAGTTCCTGCTGGAGAGAATCGCTCCTGTACACATCGACACAGAGTCTATCAGGTACTGTGTGCTGGGGATTAACACAAAGATTAGAGTGTTAACAACACGCACACACACACACCAGTGATGCCATGCCTGACCCCATTTCTGCCTTTTTCTGTCAGCGCTTTGATAAAACAGGTTAACAAGTCTATAGATGGAACCGCTGACGACGAAGAGGAGGGCGTTCCCACTGAAGAGGCCATTAGAGCTGGGCTGGAACTGCTGAAGGTGAAAACAAGATATTCATGTTCGGCTAAAACGTCTCTTTTTTTGCTTGAGAAAAAAAGGTAGTTGTTGCTGCTACCTGCCTTCCTTTTGTTGAGTCAAGTCACGAAAAATAATCGTGACAATCAGCTGCCTTTGTTTGGAGCACGCCCGCTTGTGTATGGTGATGATTTTCAGCTTTTCATTCCACTGATCATTCGCTTTTTTCCTCTTTTATCCCACACAGGTGCTGTCTTTCACACACCCAGTGTCGTTCCACTCTGCAGAGACATTCGAGTCCCTGTTGGGTTGCTTGAAGATGGATGATGAAAAGGTTGCCGAGGCGGCACTGCAGATCTTCAAGAACACAGGCAGCAAGATGGAAGAGAGTTTTCCTCACATCAAATCGTACGCTTCATCGGCTGCTCTGCCTGCTGCAACCATCTCCATTTACGTTCCCTTCTTCTAATAGCTGTCTTGTCCGCTCCCTCTAGCGTCCTACTGCCGGTCCTGCAGGCCAAAGCCAAGCGAGGCCCTCCTCGTCAGGCCAAGTACGCCATCCACTGCATCAATGCCATGTTCACCAACAGAGACACACACTTTGCTCAGATCTTTGAGGTCAGTCAGCTCCTTGGTGCTTTTTCTACATGAGAAATGGGACAGAATTCATCAGTTTATGGTAATCTGATAAAAGAAACCCCAACCCGAACACGTGGGGGCTGTTATTTCTCTCTCCAGCCTCTACACAAGGGCCTGGACACCACTAACATGGAGCAGCTCATCACTCCTTTGACCACCTTGGGACATCTGGCTCAGCTGGCGCCAGAGCAGTTCGCCGCCCCCCTCAAATCTCTAGTCGCCAACTTCATCGTGAAGGATCTCCTCATGAATGACAGGGTAGGCTCATCTGATGCGGAGAGGCGGGGCTTCTACAAGCAGCTTGGGTTTCACTGGCTGTGTGTGTGCTTGCACATGCGGATGACAGTCTGCTCTGTGTTGGACAGATGCCGGGTAAGAAGACAACCAAGCTGTGGGTTCCCGATGACGAGGTGTCTCCAGAAACTCTGGCCAAGGTCAGAAGCCCATCTTGGGTGTTCGTATGCGTGACCTCCCTCCTGCCCCCAGGAGGATGCCTCAGCCTGGTGCTGAAGGGGGGCCTCCCTAGGGCCTCCATCTTAGCTGAGACTGAACCTCAGCTGGATTACTAAGGGCTGTTTTTCACTTTGTTCTTAGATCCAGGGCATCAAGCTGATGGTGAGGTGGTTACTGGGAGTGAAGAACAACCAAAGTAAATCGGGAAACTCCACCCTGAGGATGCTGACGGCCATTCTGCACAGCGACGGAGACCTGACTGAGCAGGGCAGAATGAGGTAGGTGGCCATGCTGCCTTGATGCCGCTGCATTATTATTGTGTCCTACGCTATCAAAATGGCTTTCCTGGTGCATCAAGTTGTTTTCTGCCTCTTCCTCAGTAAACCCGACATGTCCAGGTTGCGACTGGCGGCCGCCTGCGCCCTCCTGAAGCTGGCCCAGGAGCCGTGCTACCATGAAATCATCACCCTGGAGCAGTACCAGCTGTGTTCTCTGGTCATCAACGTAAGGACCCGGCCACCATTTTTAGCAGCACAGAGGTCTGTGTTGCATCCCCGTTGTCCTCCTGACCCTTCCCCAGGACGAGTGCTACCAGGTGCGGCAGTGCTTCTCCCAGAAGCTCCACCGGGGTTTGTGTCGCCTCCGCTTGCCTCTGGAATACATGGCCGTGTTCGCCCTGTGCGCCAAGGACCCCGTGAAGGAGAGGAGGGCCCACGCTCGACAGTGTCTGGTGAAAAACGTCAACATCCGCAGAGAGTACCTCAAGCAGCACGCCGCCCTCAGCGGTGAGGGAGCCTGGCCGTCTCTGACGGACATCCCGACTGCGCGTTTGCTTTCAGCGGCTCGGTGGTGATCACCCCGTATTCCCCACAGACAAGCTGCTGTCTCTGCTGCCGGAGTACGTGGTGCCCTACACCATCCACCTCCTGGCACACGACCCAGACTACATCAAAGTGTCCGACATCGAGCAGCTCAAAGACATCAAGGAGTAAGTCCTGTCCAGGACGGGCTGGTCTGCATGAGAAATACACTTGGCGCTCACGTGCACCATTTACCAACTTTTTTACCGCCTCGGTTTTTAAAAGTTGTGGGCATTCCGATTCGTGGCCAGTGTACTAATTATCCCATTTGCTTTGCTGTCAGAGCTCTGTGGTTCGTCCTTGAGATCATCATGGCCAAGAACGAGAACAACAGCCACGCCTTCATCCGCAAAATGGTAGAAAACATAAAGCAGACAAAAGATGCCCAGGCGCCCACCGACCCCAAAACCAACGAGGTAACCGGCGCGCGTGGGTCCTTTACGGCCGATGGGAGAGGTCGACGTGCATGCGCTGCAGTAGCATTCCGCTTCTCTGTTGGGTGCAGAAACTCTACACGGTGTGTGACGTGGCCATGCACATCATCATGTCCAAGAGCACCACCTACAGCCTGGAATCCCCCAAAGACCCAGTGCTGCCCTCACGCTTCTTCACCAAACCTGACAAGGTTGCTTTCCTCAGGCTTGGGGGGGGTTGGTAGTGTTTTAGGAAAGATTTTCCTCTGTTCCTCGCTTTACAACGGTTTGTTCATCTCCGGTTTCTAGAATTTCAACAACACGAAAAACTACCTGCCACCGGAGATGAAGTCGTTCTTCACACCTGGAAAGGTTGGTCTGCTCGTGCACGCTGAGACGTGAGCCTACCGGAGGAGAGGTGCTAAAGGAAAACTCTGTTCCTCCGCTAGCCCAAGTCGGCCAACGTCCTGGGGGCGGTCAACAAGCCGCTGTCGTCGGCGGGGAAGCAGCTCCAGAGCAAAAGCTTTCGGATGGAGACGGCCAGCAACGAAGACTCCTCGTCCAATCCAGGCTCTCCGCAGCGCAGCAAGACCAGGTATCGGCGCTGAGAGCGCCGCAGGAGAAGATCCCTCTTTAGCTCTGTTCTGAAATCCATAATGTCTGACCATAATTGTTTTCAGGCACGACAGCACAGAAATGGATCACAGCGAAAATGAAGACATCACCATGAAGAGAGCAGACGCCGCTGACAAGGTATCCCAGCAGGGAGCGCCTACCGGAGCCGGAGGGCCTCTGTGGTTTCTGCAGCACCAGAAAATACTCCCATCACACCAGAATCCTCCATTATCTCTGTGCTGATCTTGTAAATATGAGCCCAGATCGCTCGCTTTATTTTATATTAGCAGCTGGTTTCTAACCACCGTGGCTTCCTTTTATTTACAGTATTCGGTTGGTTACGAGCATAAGAACTTTGAGCTCTGGTGCTCTAACACTCGTGTGACACAACGGGAATTACTGATGTTTTTGGTGGATGCAGGAGTCATAAAAGTGTGTGTGTGTGTGTGTAAATGTTTCACTTGTGTTTTTATTTTGCAGGATATTGAAAAGCCGCGAGGTCGCAAGCGCGGCGTGATTTCCAGCGATGATCAGGAGAGCAAGCCAAAGCGTGGGCGCAAGAAGGCCGCCGCCAACACGACCTCGGCGGGCGATTCCGAGGACCAGTGGGACGAAGACAACCGGCCGGAGGACGAGCAGAACAGCCCGCCCAAGAAGGCACGCAGGGGCCGGCCGCCCAAGTCTGCCGCCGCCGCTCAGGACACGCCCAGCAAGGGGAAACGGGGGAGAAAGAAGGCGGCTCCTCCACCGGAGGAGGACGAGGAGGAGGACGAGGAGGAGCGGGGAGAGGAGGAAGCAGAGAATGAAGAGGATGAGGATGACAGGAGCAGTGAAAACATGGAGGTGAAGACTAAGGGAGGAAGGCAGGTCAGGACACCGCGGCGGTCACAGGGGTAAGTGCTGAGCACCTGCCTGCTGGCGTGGCTGTCAGCAGCCAGCTCTCTCACACACACACACACACACACACACACACACACGCACACACACACCCCGAAGCTCTTCTACACAAACTGATGTCGGGTGTGTTCATCAGCCTGGAGTCCACAGAGTCCACGCCGCAGAAGAGGAGAGGACGTCCGCCCAAATCAGCTCAGCCTGCTGCAAAGAAACCAGCGTAAGTGGCAGCGTGAGGGTGATGATGATGGTGGTGCCCACCCAGGGGGGCAGATTCCTCCCCTTCAGCTGTTAGGAGCTGATCCCTTTCTCTCCGTTGCTCCAGGCGTGGAGGGAGGTCGAGGGCAGCCGCCGCTAAAGATGACTCTGAAGAAGAAGAGGAAGACGAGGACGAGGAACAGGAAGACGAGCCTGCACCGAAGGTCTGTGTGTGTGTGTGTGTGTGTGTGTGTGTAGCTCTCCGGCGATGAAGACCTTTCTTTATAGCTCAGTTACCCATTTCATACTACTTTGAATAAAATCCCTTTCAGGGTCGCAAGAAGGCGGCAGGACGAAGAAGATGAGCTCATGAACCAAACGTGGGCGCAGGAAACACGGACATTGAACTTTTTAACTTTTTCATATTGCGACGCTCCTGCTGTTCCGCTCACACATGCCACATGCACTCGACTTCAGTACATCCGTGTCTTCAGCTGTGGGTGTTTGCATTGTGATGGTGTTCGCCACGTTAGGTAGGAATAATTTTAACAGGAAAAACAAGAGATCACCGTTGTAAATAGTCTCTCATGTCTGTTTCATGTTCCGCTGTCGTGTTGGATGCTGACTGGGGGGATGCTGAAACGCCCTCAGCTGCCCCTACTCATTCAAGTGCTCCCATTTTAAGGAAAGAAAAAAAATATCAGCCCCTCTGTGTTACATTCTTCAAACTGAAAGAGATTACCCGTTCTGTTTTTGTGATGTTAGCAGTCGTTTTATTGCTTTTTTTAATTTTACAGTTCTGTATATGCTCTTTTTTTTTTTTTTACGGTGCATTGAAAATAAAGTGTAAATTTTTATCCACATGTAGGATTCCCTCCTGAGCGATTGTAACTTGCATTTCGATTTTTTTAGGCTCCTGTTAACTGTTACGAGTCCCGAGCAGCTGCGTTCTTGGCGTTTGAATTAACGCGGCCTCACATCCACCCAGTCACATCCTCCGTTGTACCAATATAATTCTCTATAAAACCTGACATGCTCCATTTCTCTTTATTTCCCTTTCTATTCCTGGATAAACAGTTGGTTGATTGGAGGCGTGTGGAAGGAGATCAGTCAACCTCGATGGAAACAGGTTTCGTTTTTTTAACACTTGTTTGAGTGGATGTGAGGCAGCCGCGCAGCCTAACATCCACCTGTTTTCCTGTTGGCTGCGAACGAGGCAGCAGCGATTGATAGAAGAGTGAAATCACTTGGTTGCAGGATGAATTCAGAAGCTTTGCTGCAGTCGTTTGTAACAGTGGCGGCTGTTTCTAAACTGAGATGGATTGAGAGGGAACAAGAATACTGAAAAACTGACTTTGTATTGCAGCACCTCCTGAAATGAGATGGCAAAAGTTGATTAGACTTTGTAACAGTTGCCCCCCGTTTATCCAGGAATAGATGGTGTGTCCAGTCTCTAACGTTGGAGATGTAAACCGGTCTGTGGGCTTTGATCGGGCTTCTCCTGTGGGCCTCAGGCCTCTAAACACACACTCTTTATGCGTGTGCACATGAGATGGGAACTTTCCAGCGCAGCTCAACTAGTGGAAAAAGACCCCCAAACACCCTGACAGGTTCCAGGTTTGCCTTGTGTTGGCCCCTCCTGCACACACACCTGTGAGACGGGTGCTCGGTTGTAAGACTGGACGTTGCTGATCGGATGAGTGTGAAGAGCTTTCACGAGGCTTCACTTTGAGGAATTCTATCCATGTTTATGGCAAGATTCTCTGGTTAACCTGCATCTGTCTGCTCAGCTCATCTTTCATTATTGCTGATTTCTCTGCGTGTTTGAACCAGAAAACTTTTGACATACTCGCTGTTAACTAACGGTTGGATTCATTTTTCTCTTCATGAACGGATATCTGCAGGATTACATAAGTGGAACTGATTGGTTTATTTCTCCAAATTATGCAAGGCCTGAGGCAGAAGGGACGGGTAATCACTGGAACACAGATATGAAGCAGGTGCTGGATGGAGCGAGATGTTCATCAGTGGGAGAGTTTCCCAGCAACGCAGCTGAAAGCAGAGATGATAAGACATGAATGTGACTGGAGCTAGCAGGGCGCCCTCCTCCTCACCCTCACCCCCAGCTTCTGACTTGATTTGGAGAAGAATGCTGATGCGTTTTTAGTGACATAAATGTCCTGATGGGAAGATCTGCTGGCCGAGGATGGACGTTAACGACGCCGCTTCCGGCTTTGGCCCACCTGGGTCACTTTCCTGCTGCTAACTGCCCAACATTTGCATCCGGTCCCAGACTGCTCCATATTCATCCAACCAGGCAGACTAATGTGCTCCTGCTTTGCAGAAGATTGATCCTGCTCGTGTTGCGGGGGCCTCCGTGCGTCAGGTGCCTGGGTTAATGATTGCCAGGTCCGGAGAGGCGGTGTGGTGGGTTCACAGCCGGCCGCCTGCTGCCCTCCACAGCCTGCTGCTCCCTCGCCGAGTGTCCCGAGGATAGTCCAGTGTTGCTCGGAGAAGCATCGGGGACCGCCCGGCCAGCGCCCGCAGCCATGAGCGCCCTGCTCGCCCTCGCCGTGCTCACCTTCACCTCCGCGGCCGCCAAGCCCAACGCCGGTTTAAGGACCTGGGAGCACTTCAGAAAGCTGCCCTATCCGGGCGACGAGGCTTTCCTCTATGACACCTTCCCCAAAGACTTCATTTGGGCCGTCGGCACCGCGGCGTACCAGGTGGAGGGCGCCTTCGAGAAGGACGGCAAGGGGCTCTCCATCTGGGACACTTTTACGCGCGGCGGTAACCGCATGGCCACCGGGGACGTGGGCAGCGACAGCTACCACAACATCCAGGCCGACGTCAGAGCCATCCAGCAGCTCGGGGTCAGCCACTACCGCTTCTCCCTGTCCTGGGCCAGGATCTTCCCCAACGGCACCCGCGGGAGCTACAACGAGATCGGCACCAACTATTACCGGAACCTGATCAGGAGGCTGAAGGAGATCCGGGTGCAGCCGGTGGTGACGCTCTACCACTGGGATCTGCCCGAGCACCTGCAGCGGACCCTCGGCGGGTGGGCCAATCCGGAGATTGTGGGCATTTTCAGGGACTACGCAGACTTCTGCTTCCAGACGTTCGGGGACGACGTGAAGTTTTGGATAACCATCGACAACCCCTTTGTGGTGGCGCGTCACGGCTACGGCACCGGCGTGGTCGCCCCGGGGATCAAGAACGACCCCGATCTGCCTTTCACGGTCGGGCACAACCTGCTGAAGGTGAGTGCTGAACGGCCAGGTCAGGTTTGGCGAAATCAGTTCCTTCAAATCAAAAAAAAAAAAAAACAAAAAACACTCACCATTGTTATCATTTAATCTGGAACAGAGGTGAGAACAGCCAGCATTACAGGTCCCGGAGCATTATTCCTGAACGTGGGAAATAATAAAACTCCCTAGGTGCCTCGGTATCCCGGCACCAGCAGCCCGCAGCTGCTGCTCCTTGCACGGTTTCTGCGCAGCGCTGAGACTTGCGCAAACAGAAGCTGGTGCAATAAAAGTAATAAAAGGGAACTATTCGGGGCCCGGGCCTGGCCTGATCCCCACGCAGTGTGTCCACAGTGGACTGAAGCTCTCCCCCCCCCCCCAGGCCCACGCAGCTGTCTGGCACCTGTACGACCGCCACTACCGGCCGCGCCAGTCCGGCCAGCTGTCCATCGCTCTGGCCTCCCACTGGATCAACCCCAGCCGCACCCGGCTGGAAAGCCTGCGGGAGTGCCAGTGCTCCCTGAACCACGTCCTGGGCTGGTTCGCCCGGCCCCTGTTCATAGACGGAGAGTACCCCGCCTGCATGAGGGAGCGCCTGGGCCCCCGGCTGCCCTCCTTCAGCCCGGAGGAGCGGGAGCAGGTGCGGCAGACGGCCGACTTCTTCGCCCTGTCCTACGGGGCTGTGCTCAGCTTCCACCTCATCAACGACAGCCTGAAGTTCGGCCAGCATGAGGACCTGGACCTGAGGAAGCTGCTCTACTGGGTCAGCGCTGAGTACAACAACCCGCCCATCTTCGTGGTGCAGAGCGGCTGGTAGGTGCCCCCACCCTCCACCCTCCACCCCTCTCCCGGCCCTCCTTCACACGCAGGCTCCCGGCCACAGGTACGTCCTGGGCAAAACCAAGACAGAAGACCCGAAACACATGTACTACCTCAAGAGGTTCATCGCGGAGGCTCTGAAATGTGAGCGCCGGCGTTCAGGTGAAGCCGCTGGAGGTTGTGACCGACCGCGCGTCCGTGCGTCTCTGCCGCGCAGCCATCGTGATCGACGGGGTGAAGGTGATCGGATACACCGCCTGGTCCCTGATCGACGGCTTCGAGTGGCACAGGGAGTACGGCATCCGACGGGGGCTCTACTACATCGACTTCAACACTCCTGACATGAAGCGGGAGCCCAAGACCTCCGCCACCTTCTACAGGTGCCACACACACACGCACACACACGCACGCACACACACACACACACACACACGCGCTCGGGTGGAACCTTTGTAGGATCTCTGGCAGCAGAGTGCGCAAAAAAACTCCGCATGTCTGTTTGTGTGTGTGTGTGTGTGTGTGTGTGTGTGTGTGTGTGTGTGTGTGTGTGTGTAGAGACGTCATCCAGAAGAACGGCTTCCCGGAGCTCCCGGAGCACAGACCCGCTCGGGGGACCTTCCCCTGCGGCTTTGTCTGGGGGGTGTCGGCCAACTCCATTCAGGTCCACATGTGTGAATAGAGCATGCTTTTGCCTGTGTGAGAAGTGTGTGTGTGTGTGTGTGTGTGTGTGTGTGTGTGTGTGTGTTCTGTGCAGACACGTTTGAGGGAAATTGAAGCATTAACTTGTGATGTTTTAAGTTTCTTCGTGGTTTTGAATCACGGCCGATCTATGGCCTCCCAGGGCTGTGCAGGGCTTCGCCCGCCCACCTCTGGTGGATTTTGCTCCTCTGACGGTGAAAGTCCAGCTTTGAGCCACTGGCCTCACGGCTGACGTGGCGTGCGTGTCCGTGTTCACGCTGGTCCTGTGCGTCGTAGGTGGAGACCACGCCCACCCTCTTTGCAGACCCCAGTGTTTACCTGTGGAACATCTCCAACAATGGACAGCTGCAGAAGGTGGAGGGCTTCAGCGCGCCGCCGCCGCGTCGCTCCACGCACTGCGCGGACTACGACACCATCCGACAACAGGTGGGCCGCAGCAGCCCTCCGTTCTCCCCCCACAGCCTCCCTGGCTAAACAGCCTCGATGGACAGCAATCCTCTGTGCTCCCAGGTGGACCAAATCCAGAAGATCGGCGTGAACCACTTCCATTTCTCCCTCAACTGGTCGGCGTTGGTGCCCACGGGTGATGTGGCTCACCCCAACACCACCCTGCTGCGATACTACCACTGCTTCACCCGCCGGCTGCTGCAGGCCAACATCACCCCTGTGGTCACGCTGTGGTACCACACACGCCAGCGCAGCAGCCTCCCGGCGCCGCTGGACGCGGCCAACGGGTGGCTGAACAGGTGGGTGGAACCTTCGCAGCTGGCCTGGGGCTGACCTGCGGGGACGTGAGCGTGTGTTGGCTCTCTCCTCAGTGACACCGCCGAGGCCTTTGCAAACTACGCCAGGCTTTGTTACAGGGAGCTGGGTGAGCACGTGAAGATGTGGATCACCCTGAACGAGCCCAACGATGAGATGGTGAGCTACCAGGAGGGCCATCAGATGCTGCAGGCGCACGCTCGGGCCTGGCGCGCCTACGATCGAGAGTTCAGGCCCTCGCAGGGAGGACAGGTCAGCACGAGAGCCAGCAGAGACCCTCTCAAACGTGGTTTTAGGCCGCCACCGTCAGCCGCTCCTTGTGCTCCAGGTGTCTCTGGCTCTGCACATGGACTGGGTGGAACCGGCATTTTCCTTCAGCCGGGAGGACGTGGAACCGGCCAAGAGGGTTCTGGACTTCCGCGTTGGCTGGTTTGCAGAGCCGATCTTTGGCAAAGGGGATTATCCGCTGGGAATGAGGAGATGGCTGCGACAGCTCAACTCGCTTGAGTACAAATCCATTCACACTTGACTCAACGTGCTCCCCCAAACACCATGAACCACACGGGTTTGTTTCCACAGCCTGCCGGTGTTTAAAGAGGAAGAGCGACGGCTGGTCCAGGGGACCTACGACTTCTTTGCCATCAGTCACTTCAGCACCGAGTTGGTGACGCACGCCAAGGAAAACTCGTAAGACCTCTTCTCATCTGAAAGGCAGAATTACCCGGTTAAAAGTCCTTATCGTCCTCTGGCTGCCTGCAGGTACACCTACACCGCAAAGCTGGAGGTGCAGCTCATGATCGACACCACGTGGATCATGTCCCCCAGGCCTGTGGTGCCCTGGGGCCTGAGGAAGGCCCTCAACTGGGTGACAGAGCTTACCTTGGCTCAATCCATGAACATATTCTGTTCAGTCGGATGTTGAGGCCTCTGATTTATTAAACTGCTAAGTGTGATCCGGACACCAAAGTCTGTAACCCCCCCCCACCCTTCATCTGCAGGTGAGGGAGCACTACTGTCACGTGCCCGTCTACGTGATGGCTAACGGCGCGCAGGAGGACCCGGCGCATTTCAAAGACAACCTGAGAGTCTACTACCTGTACAACTACATCAACGAGGCTCTGAAAGGTGAGACGCACCCAGCTTAGAGCGTGTGTGTAGCTGCATGCAGTGAGTGATCAGCATCTAGAGTGGGATTCTGGATTGTCATCCTGAACCTCCACCATGGACCCGGAGTTTAATCATTATCTGTAGGACAGTGACCCTTGAAGCGTCAACTGACTTGGAACACACACACACACATGCAGTTGTGCCCAAACTATTATAGCACAAATACACACTTTAGTCTGAACTGCTGACTCAAGATTACCTGGTATCCATTAGCAAATTCCTGTAAACTTGTTTTAAACCAGCGTAAGCTGGTTTTTGAAGGGTGTAATGCGGCGTCCGGCCGCTAGAGGGAAGAATATCTGCGGAATACTTTAGGTGCAGAGCGGTTCTGGCCACAGCTGGCCAGTTCCAGTGCTTTTAAATAGACGTCTTGTGTTCGCTTTGGGTCATTCTGTGGGTCCTCCCTCCCCAGCATACACCCTGGATGGCGTAAACCTGAAGGGCTACTTTGCCTACGCCCTGAATGACCAGAGGGACCCGGAGTTCGGCCTGTACGGTCAGGTCCACGAGGAAGTCATCGTCAAGGCCTCGCTCTCCAACTACCGCAACATCATCCAGCACAACGGCTTCCCCATCCAGGGAGCCGCCCCGCAGGAGTGCCCCAGCAGGGCTGAGGCCTGCTGGGGCTGCCAGATACTGGTCAGAAAGCCTGTGGTGGGCTTCCTCACACTGGTGGGCTCATTGGTGCTGGTCACCCTGGGCCTCATCATCTACTACGCCGCCAAAGCACACAAGGAGTGTTACTGACCATCAGCCACTCACTAGCACTCGGCAGCAACGCCGTCAGTTTTATTCAACAAGAATGTACCTTGTAAAAAATGTTAATTTAAAGAGGGGGTTTAGGCTTTAAATGTAAATTGCTCCGAAACTAGTGGAAATGGTCAGAACCCAGCCGGTAATGTATAGTCCAACTGTCGTTTTCTGTTTTTGAAGACGATTCTACAACTAGTCTGATCATGCATGTTAGTTTAGAACACGCGACTGCTGGGTCCTGTTAATATTCAATTTGTCTTCACTAGTTAACGTAGTTTTGTAACTGTTCTTTTTGTGCTCTGGCAATAAAGCCGCCTTAAAAAGACAAACCTCCACACGTTTATCAAAGAGTGCACGTTCAGAGCAGAGTTTTATTCGGGGCAGAAAAGAGCTAGAACATCAATCCTTCGAGACCGTCTTCCATGAACTTCTTGTACACGGCCATGAACTTGGCGACGAAGGCCTCGAGGTGGTAGATGGCCTTGTTGCCCAGCTGCAGTCTGTGCTCATAGCAGGCGGCCATGTGAGCCACCTCGGTCTTCAGCTGGCCGTCGCAGTTGCTCAGCAGCTCCGTCACCAGGCCCTGTGGGAGCAGGCGATCAGTCCTTCAACAGCTGCCCGCAGCCGTGACGGCACACGAGTCGCTACCTTCATGATGACGTCGGGGGGGATGCAGTGGGTCAGCAGCTCGTACAGACGGCCTCGCACCTCCAACAACCTGGGAGCGAGCGGGGTAAAACACACGCTTGTTAACCCTGCCGCCGCTGGCAGGACCGGGCCTCTCCTACCTCTGAGGGCTCTGCTGGCTGACGATGGCGTTGGCCGTTTCTCTGAGGTAGATCACCCAGTCTGCCACTGGGATTTCCTGCTCCGCCGAGAACGGATACCTGGCCAATGTACATATGCGTCAAACAGGCGGATAGTTCTTGTTTTTTCTTCAAGCGGAGGGGTGGCAACTCACTGCTGCACTCTGCAGGCCTCGCACATCAAAAGGGCCCTGCGGAGGTTGCGGCCAGACGCCTCAGAAATCTGCCTGGCCAGCTCGGGCGGCAGGTGCAGACCCTCTTTTTTACAGACGGCCGTCAGAACACCACAGACCTGCCCAAGGGGGAAGCGCAGAGCCGCCGTCACCAGCGGAGCCGCACCGAGGTATTTACCCCACTGCCGTCCTGTCAGCGCTGCTACTCAGACGCGTCATGTCCGGCTTGCCTCTTCTGTGCTGGGCAGGGGAACTCTGACAGCCAGACATCGGCTCTGGATGGGCCCGATGACCTTGGAGGTGGAGGTGGAGCACAGGATGAGGCGGCAGGTGGACATGTACTTTTCCATCGTCCGTCGCAAAGCATGCTGGGCGTCTTTAGTCAGTCTGTCCACCTCCGTCAGCACAACCACTGAAGCAAAAGAATGACAGGTATGTATTACA
The DNA here is from genome assembly GCA_000180735.1 of Tetraodon nigroviridis. Taxonomy (NCBI): domain Eukaryota; kingdom Metazoa; phylum Chordata; class Actinopteri; order Tetraodontiformes; family Tetraodontidae; genus Tetraodon; species Tetraodon nigroviridis. The sequence continues at coordinate 197,769 of CAAE01014601.1, forward strand.
GGCTCCCGGAGCCAGAGGACCCGGGGCCGGGGCCGGGTCAGAGGGAAGCACGCTGGGTTGAACTGGCCACCTTTGAAATCTCTCTGAGTGCTTGACTGGATCTGCTGGGACTGAGCCACAGTTTTGATGAGCTCTTGGATCACCACACGGTCCTGGTTTCCAGCATCGCTGTGAGCAAACAAAATATGGACGGTTCAATCAAGATGGGCAAACTGGAATCTGGAATCACCTGGAATCATTCGTCCTTGCCTTGCGTTTACTTCCAAATGATAGTTACTGGCAATGGTGTTGATCTCGATTTTCTTTTTTGAGGGAGCCTGAAAACAAAAACCAAAGAAAAGAAACAAGTGAGTTTGGTTTTTGAAGGCGTCCGACGGATCTGACGTGTGAAGGGACTCCACGAGAACCACGCGGTTGGCGTGGCTGACACTGACCACCACCGTCTGGTGCTCAATCCGAAGCTTCTCCACCCCGGCTCCGTACAGCTCCCTCAGCAGACACATGATGCGGGTCTTCTTCCCGGCTCCTGGCGGACCGTAGACCAGCAGGTGGGGGAAGTCGCCACATTGAACCTGAAGAAACCGGTCAGATAGGACTCATCTGCTCAAGCCCTTTAAAATAAACGATTTCATCTTAGGAACTATTTCAAATTAGCTGCTCTCTATTGACTAGATTATATGATCACTTAATTAGTCATTAAATCTGGATTTCATTTATTACAGGCTACTATTACTATGCCAATGTTGTCAAAAGTATTTCAGTTATTTAACCATTCAAAAAGTCAGGACCGTCTGCATATTAGACAAACAAGGGCGAATGATGGATCACAGGCAGAGAATTCCACATTTACCCCAGAGATGGGAAATTAACTTGCTTATGAGTTCAAGGTTTGTCTAACGTGGTATACTTTGAGTAAAATATTGTCACCAAGAGTGATGATGCGCTAATGCTAACCTAAGAACACACTAAAGTTCTACACCATACCAAGTTCTTCAGCTGAGCAGCCTGTTCTTTGTGATAGTCGAGTTTCGATATCGACGTTGGCCGATATTTGTCCACCCACAAACTCATGTCTTTCTGGTTTTTCTGACTGTTTTGGCCTGTGCTGTTGACAGCAGACGGGTCCGTTGTTGTTTCACTCCCGCGAAATATTTACAACCTTCCAGCGACGCGCGCTGCTGCTTCCGGGTTTTCTACGGAGAGTCAGAGGGGACAGAAGTACGGAACGCGAGTAGAAAATCAACCTCGCTTTATAAAGTCTGAAGTTAGTCCTGCAAAAAAAGTCAGCTATTCCCGTGCAACACAGTACTGGAACGCAAAAATAAGTTTTCTGTATTCATTTTGTAATGATTTGTAGCATAAACTAGTGAAAAGGTTTACTGCTAAAAATGTGCAGTTTTAATCTTGTATTTTGATGCCTTGATAAGAGTTTGTGCTTATCCGGCTGTAAGTGTTTGTAGTCAAAATCATTTTTGACCGTCCCACACATAATCCACTTTATCCACACATAAAAGACAAGACAGTTGTATAATTAGTAAGGATATCTTGATGCTTTTACTTCTTGTCCTGATGAATATTTTATAGGAAATTCAATAAAGGAACTCAAGCTGTTAAAGATCCATCCATCGATTTCCCTACTGCTTTTCCCTGACAGGGTTGTGTGAAAGAAGTTCTGCGTTTAATTTTTATGAATGAATGAATCAAGAAAGGTCCCCCCTCACTTTTCTTTCTTGTCGCTCTAATTTTCTCAAGATGGACCCAGATTAGCAAACCTAAGTGGCAGGAATGTTACACACGGAGGAGCGTGTCTCTACAGGCTGGTGCGGCTTGTCTTGCAACATGTGTTTGAGCTGAATTATTGCACCTTTCCTTTGAACGCGAGCCCTGAGGAGGCTGTAGCTTTTGACCTTCATTTCCAAGTATCATTGTGAGTGAATTATGTTCAAGTGGTCAAATGTCTGCCTGACTTGTGCAACTTCTGCATTCAAAAAATAGATTTAGAATTTGATTAGGTGGGAAGTTCTACTTGTTATAATCAGAAAAGAAACAAAAGCATTTCCTCTTAAGTGTGGGTGCCCTAGCTGGGTCTCCACCTCAAGACCTTGATGGTCAGACAGGTTTCAGCAAGCAGAACCATCCTGGATGTTAGAGTTTAAACAGCGGGTCTCAAACAGACCCAGGAGGTCTCGTCAGGTTCAGTGTTTGCTGGCCAACGTGAGGAAGCCACAGATCCCAGGCAGTATTTAAAGCTCTCTCTCCTCGATCAAATCCTCTTTCAGCACCCTGAACATGAGAAATCACGACCTCGTGTGTTGTGGGGAATGTGCCTCTGAGGTGAGGACACACACCTGCAGCCATGATGTGTAACACCCAGTGACAAGCAGAAAAGGGGAGGAGGAAGGGTGCACACACTCCAGACCTCCTCCTGATTCATCATCATTCGTCTGAGTCTAACGCACAGTTCAGCATCTTAGTTCTCTCACTCAGCACATGCATTTAGATGATTACACACACACACACACACACACACACACACACACACACACACACACACACACACACACACACACACACACACACACACACACACACACACACACATACACCTGCCTGTGGAAGTCTTGTTGAGCAAAGAGGCAGGAAAGAAATCTGTTTCCTCTTTAACCCCCCCGTGTTTTGTGTTTTAAAGGTAAACTCTCAGCCTTGACTGGATTCTTTTAAAGCTGGCGGATGACAGCGGCAGGTATGTTGAGTCTTCATACTAATTTACATTTAAAAAGACTCCAAGTTTTCTAAAATGTATTTGAAAAGAAGCAGGTTAGAGTAACACGCATATATGTGACTTCATATATATGACCTTCAGACATCTGTGTAGATTTGAATGTCTGTCACTATAAATTCATTTTAAAATCATTTTGATGGTTTATAGCACTTTTCTTTCTGTGGCTCTTCTGCTTTCTGGAGCTCTAAGGTCCAGTAGCTGCAGGTCAGACAGATTCACACACAGGCTGTGTGTCAGTTTCTTCTGCCGTGTCCAGTTGCTGCAGCAAGCTGGCAGCCATGTCTGGACCTGTTCCTCTGGCCCTCTGCCATGAGGCCGCTTCGGCTCCAACGCGGAGGGGCCACACGTCAGACGTCGGCTCCGAAGAGGTCAGGCACTGTGGAGGGAGCGAGGGTGCAGCCGTGGTTCCTGCGCCGGTCCTGGATGTGGAGTGGTCAGAGCTGAGGAGGCCAGGTCCTGGACCCTCTGAGCAGGTCGGTCAGGGAACGGCCGAGGGAACGTCTGAAACGGAGGGAAGTACTTCTGACCGCATGACAAAACCTGTGAATACACCAGAAGACTGTTCACTGGACCTACTGAGAATAGTTAAACACAAGCCAAGTGTTATTGTGTTTGGTGACCATGACAACCAGGCGGATTCTGCCTCCGAGTGCTCCGAGACCCAGGAGTTCTCTTCGGCCTCCACCGAAGAAGGAGTGGAGGCTGACGGTGAGGATGCTTTTCCAGAAACATTGCAATTTAAGGAACTTTCAGGCGTTAGCCGTCGCCGTAGAAACCTGAGCAGGAACAGAAAGGTCCTGAGGAAGAGACAGGACGCCCGCCTGAAAAGCTTCCCGCTGGACTCAGGAAAGGCCTCCAGCGAGGTCCCGCCTGTGTTCACAGGTAGCCAGGAGCCCCAGGAGCCCCAGGAGCCCCAGGAGCCCCAGGAGCCCCAGGAGCCACTTTCAAACCACAGACAACAGCAGGTAGGAGAGTGTGTTACTTCCTGTGTCTGCAACCAGAGTTCACTTTTATAACAGTAATCAGAACGTGCTCTTTACTGCACGTTTTAGTCACCCTCATCTTGTCGCGTGGGTCCCACCCACCGCTGGAGGGCAGCAATGACAAACCTGTCAGCGCCACCTCGGTCAGCCTGAACCGCAAGTTGGACCCAGGACCCAGTGTGCATGTGTCAATGTGAATCACTGCAAAGATCCACATCTTCCACTGCTAACTGCAGTGGTCAGCTGGGGAAATTCAGAAACTATAAATTCCTGCGTCTTTAATCGCATCAGGTCACTCTAGAGTCCTTGTTTTGCATGCCGATATTTCCCTTTGCATTCTTGTGATTTTTCCCTGGGCCCCACTTGACATCTCCCGGCGTGCACTGATCCCAGCAGGTGTCTGTCAGTGTGAATGCGTCTCTGACTGCTTTCTCACACCTGTCAGAAAAGCCCTCAGTCGCTGGCAGAGAACACAACACAGCACAACACAGCACACACACTCTGGTGTGTGCCACTCCTTCGTCCTGGACTCCAGCAGAAGAATTTGCTCTCTCCACGCTCCTTTTGTGACACTCTCAGCGTAGCTTTTAGAGTCACATTTGGCAGGCTGGGCCAGCGTATGTGAAAAGCTCCTGGCTCAGAGGGGGACTGATTGTGGCTCCATGTTCCTGACAAATGTCCAGTTTCCTCACACTCCGTTTGGTAACTCAGATTTAAGACTCTGCTGCTCCTGCCGGACATCAAATCAGTTGATCCAAGACAAAGATTTATGTTCCTGACAGATTCATTTGCAATCTGAGTCCATGAATTCATTAAATCTTCCTCTTGGACACAAAACCCAGCTGCTTTGTGCCATTATCACCATTTCCAGCCTCATACTGCACATTTGTGCTTCTCAACTGTCATTTGAATTCATCTGCAAGCGCTGCTCCTCACTAAGAAACATGTAATTGCTTTAAATTACCTTCCCACTCCTTTGGTAGCACTAGAGATTTCCTGTTTCATGTTTAAATCCAGATAATTGCCATGTTTGTGATGGCGGGGCAGATAGAGCACCGCACCCCCTCTGGTTAGGAGGGCTGGCTGGATCCAGAGTGTGTTCAAGTCATGTGGAAATCAGGCAAGTGTTGTCAAAATTACGCTCAAGTCCTCTCATTTTTATGCAGCTCCCCAAAACCCTACAAGTACCTGAGCTTGTAAAGTTTAGTCTTTCAGATTGGGGTCTCTTTGCGTCACATTAGCGACTACAGTTGGAGGAAATAACAGACAGATGCAACCAGCAGCAATCTGGAGACCATTGATCAGATACTGTAAAGAAAGCCGTGTAAACAGTAAATAACTGCAAAACTAGAGTGAATATTACCCCTTAAATCATGTGGAGCTCAAATCCAAATGAATGAAAAACAATATTGTCACTTTTGCATTAATTGATCCGATCTCAGATTTATTTATTTATTTATGAATTGATCAGATTCTCCGTAATGACTTCAGACATTCTCAGCCACACACGTCCAGAGGAGAGGCGTCCTCAGCTCTCTGGGCCGACTGATGAAACGGTCTTTTGGCAGACGTGCAGCGGTGCATTAAGAGCTCTTTACTCTGTAAACACTTTGGAGGAGCCTCTTAACATTTCGTGAGCTCTGAGAGCCCTCGGCCGTGTACGTGCTGCTCCTACGAGGGTCTCTGGCAACCAGCGGCTCCGCCAGGCTGCGTCCCCCATCTTCTCCCCTCACCCCGACTCGGTCCCGCATGGTGGGAGTAAAAATAGCCCCCCCATCACAAAGGCGGCCCACTGTGTTCCTGTGTGCAGGAATCTGGAGACGTGGGGGCTGCAGCACACAGGAAAGGGCTTTACTGCCGGAGCAAGTACAGATAGTCTTTAAACTGGTCGACGTGAAGGGCGTCGGACTGGGAGTGAACAGAAGGGTGTGTTTGTGCTTGAGTTGTGACTGCATGTGTGTGTGTGTGTGTGTGACTGTGAGGGAGCTATTTTTTGGACTCTGGCCTCCTCAAAGGGGCCCTATGTGCTGCTATCAGCCTCTGGGACTCTGGGATTAACAGATGGAGCCCAGAAACAAAGCAGTTTGTTCATTTCCTGAAACAAGTGTGTGGGTCAGGGTCCTTGACGGAGGGTATAGGAAGGTTTAGGTGTGTGTATCACAGCTGTAGCCAGCGGAGTTGCTACAATTATGATTCATTCTCCTGCTTTCTCACATTTCGCGCATGCAAAAGGGCTGATTTGGTTGTGATGTGGTAGCAGTCCAGAACATCATCCACACACACACACACACACACACACACACACAG
>CAAE01014601.1:212663-240296 GCA_000180735.1 Tetraodon nigroviridis
GGCTACAGGACGTGTCTGTGTGTACATGGTTCCTGCTTCTTGCTAGAGTGCATATTTGTGCATTTCCTCTACACGCTTGTGTGCTTGTGTGTGGTCCTGCAACCCAACACTTGCCAAAAAAAAAAAAAGGGCTCAGAGTAGAAAGTTGGTCTTTGTGGATTTTCCTGCTGAAACGCTTATTTGAACAGCTAAAAACCTCCGAACGTGCGTATTCCTCCTGAGTACCTTCAAACTGAGACGCTCTGCCACTATCAGCATGTGATCTGTGCTCCCATGACCTGCAGAGTTTCCTCTGTGTCCATTAGCTATTGTTTCCCCTGCCGGTCCTGCCCCAGGTCCTGGTACTTCCATACCTCCGTCTGCACCCTGTAGCTAGTCCTGCACGGCTCCCCCCTCCACGTTGCATTCTATACTTCAGACTTTTTTCCCCGAATGCCGGCGCGGACTTCTCCCCTTTCCCATCTGTATCAGCTCTCCTCCTTGGTGCCGAGGCCGGGACCTTTGCCTTCTCCGGTCTCCTGTGATAGCCATCTCCTGCTATAGGTGCTCCAGTCCTCCACCAGACAGTGACGCCATCAGTCCTTATTTTGGCTGGCAGCTGGCTGGACAAGGGCAGTAGTTGTTGTTATTGTTAACGCAGAGCTGCTGGGATAGAAACGTCTGAATTAGCTCCTGACCCACTTTTCTTCTGGCCCCAGTGACCATATTGGTATTCCTTATAGCCGAGTAATGAGCCTTTTTACCTGTTTTTGTATCAAAAGCCATGTGATCATCTCCTTTGTGGAGAACCTTCAGCGTTTCACGCCGTAAAATCAGGTTAACGGCATCAACACTGGATTCTGTTTGTTCTTTTTCTACCTCGCTGTGAAACTTTCCAGCGGTGTGGAAACAGCTGTGTGTAAATATACAGTTTTCAGTTCATGCAAAGTGAACACATAAACAGATGTGAGCCCGGAGATTTGGGGAAAGAATGCAGCATATGGAATTACGGTGTGCTCACTGTGAGATGATTGGGTGTGTGTGTGTGTGTGTTTGTGTGTGTATTCTTGTACTTGACATATACGCTGGTAAGGGGCTGGGTAATACATTGTGTATGTGTGTGTGTGTGTGTGTGTGTGTGTGTGTGTGTGTGTACGAGCTCACGAGGATCGTAAACAGATAGTATGAGCCAGGAATTTAGGTTAAGGTCACATGGTGCCATCTGTTCAATGATTTCATTTAATCTGGAAGTTTTCCTCTTCCAGCAGGCTGCTCCCACTCTGGTTCAGCGCTGCTGCTTTTGTTTTTGTTTTGATTTCATTTTTGGGGTTTTTTTGTTTTGGGGAGGGATTTGACGACGCTGATGCTGATGCTGCTGATGTGACGTCAGGGCAGCGCACGGTAGAAGCCTGTTCCAGGTGAGCGAACGAGCCAGTGTTGAGCAGGTGACCTGAATAAAAGAGCATCGCCCAGAATAGAAGATGAAGAGCAGGCAGAGTGGCAGCCAGGAGGGAGGAGGAGGAGGAGGAGGAGGAGGAAACTGTTCCTGAGAGCTGCCAGTGAGGAGGAGGAATTTACTCACCCTGAATCTGTCCGCAGATGTTAGTTTCTGTACTCGATACCAACACGTTTCCGTCTGTGCTTCGTCAGTAACGTCAGTTGGATGCTCGGAGTGTCCCAGACCTGGTTTGAGCAGCCACGGCTGCCATCATTGCGTTGGATGATGGCAGCTGTGGCTGTTGACGTCTCTTCAGCAGGTCGGAGCATCCTTGACCTTAGCTGACCTGCCTGAGAGAACAGGGAGCAGAGTCACCTCCTCTTCCTCACCCCCTCCTCCTCCTCGTGTGCCCACTGTAGAGTCTGATTGACGCCCATGCGCTGCTCTGTATGTATGCTAAAAAAAAAACATCAACTGAGCGGAGGGTCATCCCCCCATCGTGTCCTTGGTGCCGCGTGATTGGCTGTGGGGGCCCAGGAATGCTGAGGTCGGCGTTTGGATTGGCCGCCGTCCTTTCAGCAGCAGCCTGACCTCAAGGAGCAGCCAACGGGACGGAGGGGAAGCACGCAGGCCACCCTGGACGGAAGTCAGCCGCAGCCTTTCTAGGTTTTCCCACAGGCGGGTTTGATTTGCAACCCCTGGCCCACAATGCATTTGTTTTTGTCATGTCTTCCGTACCTTGTAAAAATGACAAGCGGTGCGCTGAATAAAAAACCGCCACCTTAATATATCTGGACTTTTGCTACCCTGATAAATCCAGGCAACCATATTGCTCAGCCATAAATGCTGAAATAGATTGAAGACAATGTCGGCGGAGCCTAATCTGCTTGTTCTGATGTCAGAGTTCTGGTTCTGAGCCAGTTGTGCCTGTCGGTGGCTGTGATAATGTGCTAAAATCCCTTAATCTCGCGGCCCACACGCATTTGAGGCAAACGCGGGTGCCCGAGCTAAGGTGCTTGTGCGTTTGTGTGGGCTGGGCTGTATTTACACGCATATTCTGGTCATATCTGTTTACCTACGTGTGTCTGAGCAGGGGAGGCTTGTCGTCGTGGTGCCGTCACTCTGTCTGCCTCTGACAGGTTTATGTTACACTCTCCGGGGTTGAGCGATCACTGTGTGTGGGTGTGTCTGGGTGTGTTTGTGTATTATGGTGCCATGCAGTATGAACCATAGAACCATGTGACTCCAGTGAGGCCTCGGCCCTGCTGTCTTCTCTAAAACGGAGCCGTCCGCCTGCTGAAGATGAAACCGGGTTCTCGGTCCTGAAACTATAAGCCACCTTTTTTCCGCCCCCCCACGATTGTTCTCTCCAATCCCACTTCTCAACTGCTCTCTGGTTTTGATCAGCGATAAACTGCTGCCTCTGATGATGTTGTTTATGTCATTAATCTGTCAGGTGGTTTTCAGTGTCCAGGAAAGGAAGAGAGAGAGAAAAAAGAAGGGTTGTGCTGACACAGGAAGTCCAGCCGGTTCAACCTTTTGGAATATTGATTCAAGTCTTCGCTGGGGGATGTTCACTGACCTGGAACTCAGCACCTCTAGCAGGACATCCGCTGGTGTCGGGCAGCTGAGGAGCTCCTGGTTGGCCCTGTCACCCTCTGGCATTCCAGCGATAACAGGAATAAATCAGAGCCCAGGATGAAATTCCCAAAACTCTCAACCTGCCAGGGGTTAATGTGAGTGGCATGAGCGGCCAAGCAGATGGGTGTTGCTTGGGCGCTTTCACTTAGGTTGTCAGACTGGAGTAGAAAAGTCTTTTAATTCATTATTTAAACTTTTAAATAGTTTCAAATGAAGCTTTGGGTATATTTAGGTGAAATTAACTACCAGGAGAGTTTCCATGTGGAGAACCCTGGAATCCTTCACTGGAGTGTGTTGCTGAGTTGTGACCAGAAGAACAACAACTTGTCTGAGTGGGTCTCTTGCGTGGCCACGCAGCTCCTTTGGAACTTGGTCCGCCTGGGTGCGCGGCTGCGCGCCACGGCTGCGTTACGCGCGTGTGTCAGGGGGGTTGAAAGAGATCCTTGTTTGGGTGAGTGGGTGGGTTGCGTCGGGAAGCACATGCAGATTTGATGTGTGTTTAGGGTGTGTGTGTGTGTGTGTGTGTGTGTGTGTGTGTGTGTGTGTGTGTGTGTGTGTGTGTAAGGGGGGGAAGTCTTACGATCGCAAAGCACTGCTCACATCTGGTTCTTCGTGTCAGAGGCACGGGCATGCACACGCGGGAGCTGGGACACTGTGGTTTGAGTGGAAATCTTTGGTGGATCCAGATCTCGGAAGCGGGACCTTGTCCGCCTCCGCTGGTGCAGGACGGTGACGCAGCTCGAACCAGGTGAAGCGCTGACGACCATTGCGGCAGCCGCAGCCGGTGAAGGAGGGAGGGAGGGGGCCCACGCTGCCCCGTTCACTGCTGGAATAACGGGACCGGGGAATAAGGCGTCGCGCTGGTTTCTGGCGGTCAGGGATTATGTCCCCGGCCGAGCCGCAATGACGAGCCCGCGAAGGTCCGCCAGGCTGCAGCTGCGACGGTCCATCAGCGAGCAGCTGCGGGACTCCACGTCCAAGGCTTGGGATCTGCTGTGGAGGAATGTCCGGGAGAGACGCCTGGCAGGTGAGGGAGCCAAAAGCGCACAGAAAGCTAGTTTAGTGAGCGGGACCAGGATTGGGATCACCAGAAACGCGTCTGCTGATCGATGATCGGTGTCTGGAAATCCAACCTAGTTGGTTTCTGACCCCCAGAATGAATGCGCGTCATGCGCGCGTGGTTGTTGCGGTTAACAGTGTTTGATATTCACGTTGCTGACTAAAGTTAGTCTTATTTCCAGCGTATCTGCCGTGTTGTGGCCGTGTGGCGACGCGCAGCGCGCACCCCGGCGATATTTTGGGAAGGTCATTGTCAAATATAGTGCTCAAAACAGCGCAGGCATGTACTGTGGACAGGACTCCGGAGGGGCTTCAGATGCCAGTCACTCAGCATCCGTTCTTCTCTCCGGAGGGTTTTGGAATCCGGATGAACTCGGACATTTTTGCGTGCGCGTCAGTTCTCCGTGGCTCGGCCGGTTTGTCCGGCACAGTTAGTCTGGATGCGCAGAGGCTGTGCGTCAGATGGGAGGAGAGGAAGGAGATGCAAACTCACTTGGATGGTGTTTGAGCGTGTGTGACTCCAGCAGCCCGGAGACGGTAAGTGTCGGGCTGCTGGCACCGATGGACGCGCTTTCATCAATAAAAGAGGAACATCGGTTAAATGGAGCATCAGGGAACACCTGCTGCCCCAGTAATCCTCTTTACCACCCAATTTCTCAACCCTTCATCCTGTCCAGAGTCCAGAAGCTCCCGACCCCTCCCCCCCCCCGGTTAACCCATCAGCTCAACTCACATCTGCACGGTTGGACTTTGGCGCAGCTGCTCAATCCAGGCCCGATTCAGACAGCATGTTCCAGAGTGTGTCAAGGCTTTCACTGAGGATTTCTGTGTGTGTGTGTGTGTGTGTGTGTGTGAAACCTGAAAGCAGCACGTGGGGGTCAGGTCTGCCTTTTGCGTGTGGGATTTGTGGCCTCGTTGGTGTGAATGTGCTCAACGCTAGATTCCCTCCCTTCATGCCCAGGCCGGGTTACCTTGAGGACAGAGCCGGGACCCTACCGTTGCCGCACATTTTTTTAGTTTTGTCTAATTTCTGCCTGGTCCTGGCTGGCTGTAGCTGAGACGCAGCGACAGATATCAGGTTACGGGCTGCTGGCTCCATCCCCACCCTGTGCCAGTCCATTCACACGCATCAGGCTGCTGTGTCAGGCCTGCAGCGGTGGACTGGGCTCCTCTCAGCTGACCCCAGGACTTTTTTCAACCCCCCCTTTTTATCAAAATAGAAAAAACAAAGCATGCAGTAATAAAGAAAGGATAAAAGCTATAAAGCTCCTTCTAATTCCAGCCTGTCAGTCGTGTCTTACAGTCTTTTTGTGCTCCTCCGTTCGGAGATCAGGTGCTTGACTGCTGGCCTGAAATCGACCCCGTTTTGGCCTAGTTTTCACGTGAGCTCCTCAACATTTACCCCCCTCCCGCCTGCTGCCCCTCTAAAATGAATTAAACTGACCCCCGTTATCCCCAACCCCTGGCAAATTACTTTTCTGACAAAGTAGGTCAAAGCACAAAGTTTCCTCCTCCTTCAGGGCATTCCATACATTTATCCACCGGCTGGGTTCCCGAGTCACACGTCTCAGGCGTCAGCATTTCTCACAGACAGTGAGAGTGTGTGTGTGTGTGCGCGCTTGTAGCATATGGCTTTTCTTGACTGTTGCAGTTGCATTCAATTTCAGTTTCTCTGAGTTGATAGCAGTTCTACCAAAGTAACACAACATCACACAGCTGCCTTAATTCACTGTTTTCTGCCATATCTGTAATGAAAAGGGAACTGAGGCTAACCAAATATTGTTGATGCTCAAGGTCGCCAAGAGAAGACGCATCCAAAGGATCCCAGTCAGAGTGTGTTTTCTGAGGTTTTTGTGCGTTTGTTGATGTAAAGAACCTGCGTGAACTTGGTGTCGTTGTGAAACGACTCCGCATTAGCAACAATGGGTTAGCTCCTACACACATTCCTCAGCACAGACTCACACACCCACATTGTCGCTATTGTTCTGGACCGTACCACTTCACTTTGGCCATTTACTGGGATTGTGGGTTGTTTTTTTTTTTTTTTGCATCCCACATTGCAGATTTTCTCTCTTTTTTTTCTCGCACAAACATCGCCAAAAGTGTGTAGACGGTTGTCTTTTTTGGCACGAGGTTATGTTCCTGGAGCTCTCCTGCCATTGGCTGTTTGTCATGTGACCAAACGACAGAGCTGGTGAGTCCTCCTTACTCGCCAGCTGCGTGCTGATGTGGGAGAAGAAGAGGGTCTGTCAGAGTCAGGTTGTGTGATGAAGATGGGATGTGTTTGTCTGACGGTGCTGTGCGGAGGGGAGGAGGCAGGCGGGCGGGGAACTCACTCAGCTTCCAGTGGGAACATGTTAGAGACAGGAATGCAGGAGGAGTGCTGGCAGAAGAAGACCTGAGGTTAGTTTAGGTTGTTGTGCTATGGAGGTGATGGACAGCGGCGCGGCGGTGACCGATGGCGCCGACGGAGGGCCCGAGCAGAGTCACGGACGCGTGGACGGTGACAGCATCGCAGATGAGGCCGTTCCTCGCGGCGGAGACAGCCTAACCCTCACACTCCCTGCAGAGGTAGCCGTCCTTGACGTGTGCCTGCATGGCAGGGAGGACGCCGCGGGGGACGCTGACGGTGTCAGTCCTGAGGACGCTGCTGCGCTGGCAGATAGTGGATGCACCGGCTCTGACGGCCGTGACCTGACGGACGCCAGGGTGGACCGTCACGCCAGCGAGAGCCGTGGTGGGGGTGAGACGGCCCGGCCTGGAGGCCTGCATGATGCCTTCCGGGCAGGATTACTACCTGCGGCGGGGAGGAACCCCTCGGCAGCGCTCTGCCCTGCGCCTCTCCCGCATCATAGCACGCCAGCAGCTCCTCAGGAGGCTGTCACAAGGTAGAGATAGAGGCTACTGTGAGTTACTTGTTGATTTTTTTGGGATATATTGGTTTAATTTTAGGACCTCTGTGTGCGATTGTCCACACAGAGTCCAGATTCAAACAATATCAGCTTTGATGAAGGAACATCTTCAGCTCAAAGGCAGAGAAAGGCCTTGTGACCTGCTGCTTTTTTCACAGAAATTTTGGCCGAGGACAAACATGTTTCGGGAGCCGAGCCGTTCTCTGCTACCTTTCTATGCCTAAAAGCCTCGGGAGCTTCTGAAAACCCTCAATCAGGCCTGTTCTTCTGACTGATTGGCAGTCATCCTGTTTGTTCTGGTTCGAATCAAAGGCTTCTCCTCTGAAGATGTCTTTAATAACACTCACAGAAGTCATAATAAACCCTGAACTAATGCATTGTTATGGTTTCTGTCTATGTCCTCCCTTCCCAACTCTTCTGCTTTGTATTCCATTGTTCCTTCCTCAGCTTCCTGTCACATGACCACCATTTCCCAGGGAGTAAACACAACATAAGGCTTGTTTGAAAAAAGGCTTTGTGCTTCTCACGTCAACTGTTCCGATGTGTTGGGGTCACTGTAAGAGACGAGTTGTCCTCCGTCTTTCAGCTTTTTGTGTTTGTTTGATCAGATTTCACAGTCGCGAAGGAATCAGTCCTTGTGTTTATTTCTTTCTCTCTCTTTTTTAAACAGGGATATAATTTGATTCTGCAGGCTATATCATGTGTAAAGGGTGTAAAATCAGCACGGGGAAGTGATATAAAACCTGATCGAGCACAACTAAAGATAAAGGAGCAAGTTTGGGCCTGTTCTGCCTCTGGATCGTGTGTGTGTGTGACTAAACTTTCACTCCTTGTTTCCTGGTGCACTACACCTTTTTTTCCTCCTCCGCTACAGTCAGACAGTCTGGCATCCTCACACACACAACACACACACACGCCGCCTGGAGAAGCTTGGCAGATAAATCAAAAAGCATGGGCCTGTTATCTCCTGTTGGAACACCAACGTGTAAACTACTAGAGTCCTAACAACAACAGAAAAAATCCCGTGCTACACAAACACAACTGTAAATTAAATATAAAGTACAAGCGGTCATGCGCATGCACGAGTGTGAAGATCAAAACTTCCAAACAGTCGTGGTGGTTGGGTTTTCAGCTGAACGCAGACCTTTCCTCTGCTCGTCCGTCATGTCCGCTTTTCTCCCAGCAGCAGGTGATGGTTGCGATGGTGAGACCTGAGCCTCTCTGGAAGGAGCTCCAGATTGATCCGCTTTGCTTTTTTTTGCGGTTTTTCAGGTTGATGCTGAACACTTGGGACTTTCCCACTGTAGCGGTTCTGTCAGCTGGTTCAAATGAGCACTTTTCCAACCACATCCAGACATCTCTGCAGCTGTTACAACTACGACCAATGTTGTCTTGACTTAGATGTAGATTTCTTACCCAGCAGCTTTGATCACTCACTTTGTGTCTAACAAACGGATCAGTATGAGACTTAGTCTTTAAGTTTATAAAGCTCCTTTTTGTTGGTATTTCCAAACGTGGCCAAAATCCATTATTCATTGAGTAAAGGATATCAGTGGCACACCGAACAGGAGGGACTGCAAAGGTCGGCTGTTTCTGCACGAGGATGTGGCATGCATCCAAGGCCTGATACAACAGAATGAGTGAAAGGGAATTTATTTCGTCCTCTTTTCTGAGCTTCTTCCTTTTGTCTCACTCTGCTGGAGGGAAAGGGGAACAGCAGCCTCCGGAAGGGCGCCGGTGCTGTCTCATCTCTGCAGACCTCCGTCACCTGATGCACAGGGGACAGCAGGCCTGAGCCTTTACAGCTCCAGCGCTGTTCCAGGGAAGTTCTGTGTGACTGCAGATGAAACCCAAAGCATGGGACAGATCTCCTCCTCCCTCACTTCCGCTCTTTCTCCCATCAGACTCCTCCTCTGCCTTCTTTTTCCTCCTTTGTGACCTTTATGCGTTACAGACTAAGTGCTTCAGCATATGTGGGAATATGGCTGCTTTCCAGACATCCAGGCATCCTGTGTGTGTATGTGTGTGTGTATTCTTGTACTTATAGTGATTACCAAAATCTGCATTCTCCTAGCCATGGGAGGACGTTTTGGGGATGGGAGGACAGTTTAGCTGGTGCTCACAACTAAACGGGCCTGTTTGAGGGTTAAGACCAGTTTTTAGGGGTGTTAAGGGTAAGGAGGTAACAAAGATACAACAAGTATACAGTACCGTGTGTGTGTAGTTTTGTAAAAGGTTGCCCAGTAACTCCTTGTTTCTCATTCCTTATCAGTGCTGCTTATGTCTCCTAGTTACATTAATACAATCTGAACTAAAACAACAAACGCAGTCTGCATGTAAGTAGGAGACGTTTCGAATCCCCAACACTCCGTTGATCTCTTCTCTAATCTAACTGGTGTCCCGCCTGAGTCCCACTGGTGTGTTCATTCCAGGAACTTCCTGCTGCTGTTCTTAGCTCACATGCCACAGTGGACGCCTGGGAACTTCTAAGCAGGAAATGATGTCATGCAAAGCACTTGAGGGTCCTTCAGGCAGACCGAACGCTGCGAAAAGGCTGTCAGAAAGTCAAGGCTGCAGGAGCTGATGAAAGGAAGGAAATGAGGAGTAGAGGAAAGAAGGGCCCGGCACACTTGGAGAAAGAAAGCTGTCAAGGTGCCCCTGCTTGGTCCATTATGTAACCTAGCTGGCGTTCTTGTCATGCAGGGAATTACCTTACAGTCTTTTGGTCCCACACACAGACTCTTGTGCTCACACACCCACACACTCCAACACACACGCCATCCGTCCGCTTTCCCTGCTGTTGTCCTAGCAGCCTGCTGCATGTTTCCTTATATCCTCCGCAGCAGGAATGCAGCCACACAGAATAGACGGGGAAAAGCCCAGCGGGCGGCTCGCCGGCACGGATTAGCCCCATCTGACTGTGTGCGTTTGTGTGTTTTGTGTCCCTGCTAATAACATGTTTGTGTAATAATTAATCTCTTGATTAAATTGGGCGCACACGCATAATGGAGCTTTGTTGTCACGCTGACAGATGCTTTGCTGCCTGGAACCTTTTTTTTGTGCACAAACAGAGGCACAATGCAACACATGCATAAACACTGCGAAGCATGGCCTTTTGGCTCTGGATCCCACTGTGTGTGTGTGTGTGTGTGTGTGTGTGTGTGTGTGTGTGTGGAGGTTGCAGTGACTTTCTAGTTATTTTTGAATGCATCACACCAAAAAAAAGCTGGTGTACAGAGCCGACGCTCTCAGAAGCTGAGCATTAACAGTTGTACATGCAGTTTTTTTTTACATGGAATCTCAAACATGTTTTTTCCACCTTGTATTGAGGCTGATGTGGATTTTGGACATAGATTTTGGGCGTGAATGGTTTTAGCACTACCAAAGGATGAATAAATCAACTTTTATTAGTGTCTGGTTGATGAATGGACTTTTGCTGCACTTGGACCTGTGAGAATATCCCATTTTGCACTGTAACATCTCCCCGTGTGCTCTTTAAAATCTGGTTTCCATAATAGAGCTGATAATCTCTCAGATCCCACATTCAGTAAATAAGCAGCTTCTGTGGTATGTCTTCCTGCCTGTGGTTTTCCCACAGGGTCTGGCCGTCTCAGCTGCACTCCCACCCCGCTCGACCGCCCGTCTTATCCTTTTTACATTCTCGGACTCACTGGGGGCAACATCTGGACCATGCTAAAAGTCCCCACTGTGTGTGTAGTGCACGTGTGCGTGTGTGCATGCACTGCTCTGTCCGGCAACCAGTCAACCAAAAGCGTCCTATGTCAGAGTCTCCTTGTTGGCTTGCTGGTGGGGTTCGCTAACATCGAGTTAGCGTCCGCTAGTCATCAGCCTGTAACCTCAAGGCGCGGTGGGATGGGGGGCCCCATGGCCCCGCCACCTGAAATGAGCCATTTCCTCTGTGGATTTGATGGGGCAGCAGCAGCTCAGGCGGTTATGAAGAGTTTGTAGAAACAGCCATCTTTGGAGGTGCAGAGAAGGATGAAGATGTACCACTGAAGGCGACGGTTGGATGGTTGGATGGATGGAAATGAAAGTGTTACATTTCAGCATTAGTGGGGTTTAAATGGGTGAAGATCCTTTGGAGTGAAGAAAGAAGAAAAGGGAGATTTTGTATGTGGAACATAAAAGAGTAGAAAGTGCAAGAGAGGAGGGTGAGGAGAAAATTAGAGGGAGAAGAAAAAGCTGCATGGGGTCGGGTGGAAGAGAGGGAGAGGCAGAGTGGTAAACCGAGCGGTGAGGAGACGAATTGTTTCCAGTTGATGGAAACCTCGTTGAGCTGCAAGTTGATGTGTTGCTGGATGGAGAAGAGGCTTGGTTCTAAGCAGAGCAGAAAGCAATGGGAGCATGTCACCGAGCGCAACATGAGGCATTCAAGTAAGTTTCCAGCTAACCGGGTGTGGCGCGTGTTTCCCTACCTCTGGTGTCAGAGATGGAATCTTTTTAACACCTTTTGTAGCTGTAGTCACACATACCCAGCCACCAAGGTGTCTCAAGACATCTTAAGACGTCTTAATAACTGAAATGAAGACGTCTTAGGACATCCTAAGACCAACATTTGAAGACGCCAAAGCAGAACACAGAATAACGCTCAAACAGGTTTCTGTGTCTTGACGACTTTGAGTGTCTTTAGATGTCTTAAGACACTCAATATCTTGAAGATATATCTTGAGGACACTGAGTGTCTTAGAATGTCTTAAGACATTGAAAGTCTTCAGGACATTGCGTGTCATATAGATGTCTAAGACATTTTTACTTTGTCTGAAGACATTCACATCTTTACATGGCTTCAGACATGGTGCATGTGTCTCAAAGACATTGTTTCAACTGGAGTATCACATTATTTGAGTGTTAATTTGATTATTTGGGATTAATAAGATTAAAACAAACAATAACTAAATGAAATTCTATTCAATTTTAAATATAAAACAACAGTAAAAGATGCGTCTATAGACATGTCTTGAGACGTGTCTTATAGACACGTCTTGGCTGGCCAAGACATCTCAAAATATGTGTCTTAAGACAATCTTAAGATGTCTTAAGACACGTTGATGGCTGGGTATGCAGCTGCCACCTGAGTGAGAGTGAATGAGCTGTGTTTTGATCGATACAGAAGCGCTGATTTATGAATGGAGGCATCTCAGCATCTCTGCAGTGGCTCCTTTTTTGGTGCTGTGAGTCGTATGTAAACCGCAAGTGTCTGGCAGCAGAAAGCTCCGGTTTAATGCCTTTCTACAATGATTGAAACACATTCTTTAAAGATGCCAGTTTAGCAGTGCGAACGGTGTAAATGCAAGAGGAAAATAACGGTAAAACGAGTGTCTGTAAAACACTTTGTGGCACAGGCAGCAAGACCCAATGGGGACCTGAGCCGGGCTTGTTCCTGGTATATACATGCATTAGGAGTGGACCGATTTATCTGAGTGGAGGGGATGTCACGTGAACAGTGGGGCCGTGCAGCATACTGTATATAAGAACTGTCATCTGGAGTTAATGTGTGTCCAGTCTCATAGCTCCAGGTTTGCTACCAAGACATTCAGAGTTAATGTATTCATGTGGCTTCAGGGTGTACAGTAGATGTGTGTATCTGACATGAAGCTTTTTTTATTCACAGAAATTGAAGCGAAGGAGGCTTGTGACTGGCTTAAAGCAGCAGGATTTCCACAGTATGCTCAGCTCTATGAAGGTAACACACGGCTCCTCAATGATCCTCTTTTCTTGTTTCACTATTTCTTTTTCCCATCCTCTATCCCTCCATCCTCATTTCCCCTATTGTGTGACCTGCTGCGGTCTATTTTCAGGCCTCAGCTCTTGTGCAGAGAGATGGGTCATGGGAAAGGCCTTTTTGTCGCTGCTGGGACTTGTGCTACTTTTCTCTATATTTCTCCACCTTTCTCCTTTTTGACCCTGTCCGTGGTTTCCCTCACTGCCTTTCCGACATTCACCTCATCGTTTCCCAGTCTGATTTGGATATTTGTGCACTATTAAAGATTCTAACATGAAGACAAGATGGCAAACTCCACTTTTTGCCCCTTTGTCCCTTTGTTGGTCTAAAATGCATCTACCAATTTGTAAAAATTCAGTGTGTTTAACCTTACTCCTTTTTTGTTGATTAACTGTCTGGGATGCTGCTTTCTTCCTCTCCTTTATAGTTTCCCTCTATTCAAAAAAACATTTAAGGCGCAAAACAGGAAATTGCCTTGGTAATCAACCATCAAGCCTTTAAAATGCAGTAGTAATACACACACACACACACACACACACACACACACACACACACACACACACACACATATTATTTTGGCTAGCAGTCAGTTGCAGTTGCCTGCAGCTAGTCTCACTAGCACCCAAATAAAAAGTTTACAGCTGTTTTCGTGGCCATTGTGGGGGGGTTCACCTCATCTGGGCTGGCTGCTGGTGGATGACAGGTGTTTACGTTGGCGTTGGTGCTCCATGTCAGACAGCCGTTAACATGAATTTCCTCTGCAGATTCCCAGTTTCCAGTGGATATTTCCTCAGTGAAACGGGACCATGACTTTTTGGAGCGAGACCTGGTGGAACCTCTGTGCCGGTACGGACTCTCTCTCACTCAGATTCCTTTTTCCCCCCCTCCCTCACCTCCAGCCCTCTTCTTTTTGAGTTCTGTAGTTTGAATGGCGTCTTCTGCTGCTGGTAACCACTAATCATGAGGTGTCCGACCTCGAACCCTTAATGAAGTCCCCTTCCGTGTCTCCTGTTAGACACCCGAGGCTTTGATCTCCGCCAGCACACCGTTCTGTGATCTCCCATTCAAAGAGCAGAGACCCTCAAGGGGGCAAAGCGGGGGGGGAGGCTGGCTGTGAAGGCATGGGAGTGAGGGGATGTGGGTACATTCTTCCAGATGGCTTTGAGTCTGACTCCAATTGTGAGCTTCTATGATGTCTGTGTTTCACATATTCTCATCCCGGCTTGCTATTGATCTTCCCCCAGCTTGCACCAAAAAATTTGACACCCCCACCCCCTTTAGTTTTCCTTTCTCTCTTTTCTCTTTTGTTCATCCCGCCTCTCCAATTCACTAGAATGTGAGGAAGAGGAGGGTGAAGTAATTACTCTGTTAGTGTTTCCTCATTTTATCAAAAAATAACCAGCAGAGCCCCCGAGGAGAGTCCCAGGAGTGGACATCTTCCTCTGAGCGCTAGTTCTCACACATAACTGGTAAAGGGAGTAAGAAAACACGGAATTCTTCTTCCTGTAAATATTTGTTTAAAATATGCAGGTTGCGGAGACAGCAGCTGAGCTCTTTCAGCAGTGTCAGAGGATTGAAAATTAAAAACGTATCCAGAAAGCTGCAGAAGATGGGAGAAAGTGGGTGGGTGCAGAGCTCGCTGAGAGTTCTTGATAGGGAGGTTGCCCCAGAACGCTCGTGTCAGTGGTATTTTAAAAAAAGGGCGGAGGTAGGTGACAGATGAAAGGAGGAGTAAGCAAAGTGAATGGGAGGCGTGTGTTTCAGGGCCAAGATTCCCCCCTTGAAGGGGAGGATCAGTCCCAGTGGGGAGTCAGCAGAGGAGGAATAAGCAGAGAAAGCGGGACTAGGGAGGAATGAAAGAGAGAACAGAAGAGAGGAGCAGGACATATCTGCGCCAGCAGCTGGGGAATTTTACCAGAGTGTGTGTCAATGTTTGTCTTCCAGGCGTTTAAACACCCTCAACAAATGTGCCTCAATGAAACTGGATGTCAGCCACCCCAAAAAGAAAGTAAGACGTTTTACTGGGTTTGGTGTTTGTCTTTTTGGTTAAAGGATGTGTGGGCACAGTCTGTATCCACATTTGCTTTCTTCATCAGGGAGACGACTCTGATGAGGATGACCCTTTGGCCATCAGTAAAAGATGGACCTTTGAGTGGAGCAGCAGGCGCTGGTCGCGCCTACAGGACCTCCTGTTGGACAGCACCACTGAAAGCAGCCCCACGGGTCAGGGGGAGGGTCTGCACAGCACCGTGAGCAGCGAGAGCGTGCTGACGGACCTGAGCGAGCAGGAGATCACGGAGGTGTCCTCGCTGCACAGCGAAGACTCCGCCTCTGCCCTGCCCGACTCCATTTCCATGGCCTCCCTGTCCGCGTCCTACCAACCGCCCCGGGAACTTCCACACTACAACTCCTTACCCATCAAGAGTGGCCGCCATGGCCAGGGAGGCCGGAGCAAAGCCAAAGAGTTCTTGCGTCGCATGGAAATAATGCGCACCTGGGGACCGTCGACCAGGCGGAAAAGTTCCAGTCGCCGGCCGCCGCTGGTCATCAGTGGGCCGGTTTTACAAGGGGAGGAGCCACAGGCACTGCAGATGCTCCAGTGTACTCCCATTAGCCAACTGGAAACCAGTCCCAAACACAACCATCCAGCCGATGCTGACACTTCCTCTCCAACGAATGACTGCAAAGATGGGTCTGGGATAAGTCTGAGCCTGTGCAAAGAGACAGCTGTGCACGAGAGCGTGAAAGTGCCCGTGTGTGCAAGGCCCCGCACTGCCAGCAAAAGAAGCAGCATGTATCTGGAAGATTTGGACCTTCCTTCTCAGGGCAAGAGGACGGAAGGTCAAAGCCGTTTTGGCCAAAATCAATTTCACTCCTATGAAAACCTGCTGGTTCACATCCCTCGAGACCATAAACCAGGCACCTTCCCGAAAGCTTTGTCCATAGAAAGCCTGGCGCCGTCCTCCAGGGACAAGACCAGCGACCCACAGACTTCACCGCACAACGGCCTGGGCCAAAACTGGTCCGGTAAACCTCTGTCCAAGCCCCCCTGTGCCGGAGCTTCGCGGGGCAGCAGGGTGAGCGTTTACGACAACGTCCCCGGCTCCCACCTGTACGCCAGCACCGGAGACCTGCTGGAGTTAGAGAAGGACGACAACCTGTTCCCCCACCTGGATGACATCATCCAGCACGTCAGTGGTCTGCAGCAAATCGTGGACCGCTGGAGCCGCAACGTGCTGCACGAGAGCGAGACGGGGGAGGAGGGGGAGGGGGAGGGCAGGACCACCCCCAGCGAAGGCGAGCGGGACGCCGTCTCCCTGAATGACACTGATTCAACGGGGACCAGTCGAGAGAGACGGGACTCCGGAGTAGGGGCGTCGCTGACAAGACCGCGGTAGGAAGCCATTAAAAAAATCAACTTTAATCTTCCTGGGTTCTTTGGTTTGTTTGATGTCGACGGCTTTAATGTATCTGGAGATGTATGAAATGGCCACAGGCTGTGTGAATGGTCCCTTCAGTTACTCCTGGCGCTAACTACTGTCTGTCCTGCACCCTTACCAGTCTGCGGTGGCCCAGTTTCAGGACTGCCGATCATCTCAACCAGCCAGCGTCGTCTCTGCAGATAAGCAGCCAATCAGCAGGCCAGCTCAGCCTGCTGCAGAAGTTCTCTTTGCTCCGCCTCACGGCCATCATGGAGAAATTCTCCATGTCTAACAAACACGGATGGACCTGGTGAGAATACGGGCCAACAATACACTCACCGATGTGTGTAGCTAAACGTGGAGCTGGATTAGCAGGATTCACACAAACTCCCTGAAATAAACAAGCAGCCGCTTTTCAACCTTAAACGCTGATGCAGGTTGTTAAAGTTTGCTGGCGTGCCTTTAATTTGTCGGAGGGACCAGTGTTGGTCAAAAGCGGCTCCAGGATATCAGCCGCACGCAGAAATCAGGCGCCACAAACGCAAACACAAGCGCATCCTTGTGTAGTTAACGATCTGTCTTGTTGGCTTTTATTATCCCCAGGAGGAGAATTCTGTTGACTGGCATTCACGCAGAGGGAAAGAGAATGAAAGCACGGGCCGCTCCTTCTCTCACACACTTCCCTAATTGTTTCTCTCTCTGTCGCTCGCAGGTCTGTGCCCAAGTTTATGAAGCGCATGAAGGTGCCAGACTACAAAGAGAAGAGTGTGTTTGGTGTTCCCCTCATCATTCACGTCCAGCGCTGTGGTTTTCCACTTCCTCTGTGTTTACAGCAGGCGCTCAGTCACCTCAGAACACACTGTCTGGATCAGGTGGGAGATGTTTGACAAGGCTGAAAAAAACAGCTTTTATGCCCTTTTCTTCCTGCCCGCTTCGCTCATCTCTTCATTTCTGTTTGTTCTTAGGTGGGACTGTTCCGGAAGTCTGGGGTAAAGTCTCGCATCCAGGCGCTGAGGCAGCAGTGCGAGCTGACGCCTGACTCCGTGAGCTACGAGGACCAGTCTGCGTACGATGTGGCCGACATGGTCAAACAGTTCTTCCGAGACCTGCCAGAGCCTCTGCTGACCAGCAAGCTGGGGGAGACCTTCCTGCATATTTACCAGTGTAAGTCACAGCGCCTGCCGCCAGT
This sequence comes from Tetraodon nigroviridis, assembly GCA_000180735.1. Lineage (NCBI taxonomy): Eukaryota > Metazoa > Chordata > Actinopteri > Tetraodontiformes > Tetraodontidae > Tetraodon > Tetraodon nigroviridis. Next base: position 230,047 of record CAAE01014601.1, read on the forward strand.
TCCAGTAAACATTACATCACTCCAGGAAGTCCTGTCGTAAAAGCACCTACTAAACTCACAATAGGGTGGGAGAATTTAGGATTTCTAAATCAAGAAACAAGTGATACATTAGGTCAACATTAGCTCTTCTTTTCTGTTTTCCTTAGATGTCCCAAAGGAACAGAGGCTGCAGGCCATCAGGGCGGCCATTTTGTTGATGCCAGATGAAAACAGGGAGGTCCTGCAGACGTTGCTCTACTTTCTGCGCGATGTCACCTCCTTGGTGGAGGAGAATCAGATGACACCCATGAACCTGGCTGTTTGCCTGGGTCCCTCACTCTTTCACCTCAGCATACTAAAGAATGAGACGCTGTCACCGAGGTGTGTGTGTGTGTCTGTGTGTGTAAACATGTGACGCTAAAACTATCATATATAAGCTGTAACATGTCTGTGTGCAGGTCAATCCAGAGGAAGTACACCACGGGCCGCCCTGACCAGAAGGACCTGAACGAGAACCTGGCTGCCACTCAGGGTCTGGCCCACATGATCACCGAGTGCCAGCACCTCTTTCAGGTCAGGACGCACGAGCGGGTGACATTTGCACAATTAATGCAAGCAGCCAACCGGTGTCAGGATGGGTTTCATACTGCAGAGGAGATCAGATTGTGTTTCTGAGCTAATGTGATGCTGCTTTCCTCAGATCCCAGAGGAGATGGTCGCCCAGTCTCGCAACTCCTACATGGAGGCTGAGCTGATGGCGCCCCCGCTGGACGAGCTGGGCAAGGCCACCGAGGACGAGGCAGAGGAGGACGTGGACGAGCACGAGGAAGGGTCTTATTATTCACATCTGGAACGGCTGGTCCAGAACCTGCAGGACGAGGCAAAAGATAAGAGCAAAGGCTGGGTGTCGCGTCCCAGCCCCGACCACACCGAGCTGGCGTATAAAAAGGTCCGAAGTGTTGTTAGACTTTGGATTCTACCAAATTGCAATGCATTAATATAATATCTGACTGACAATGAAATGAGAATTTAAAAGAAATTAAGTTATTAAATGCGACTCCATTGACACAAGGTGCTCATGTGCATCAGGTTGGAGATGGTAACCCTCTGAGGCGGTGGCGAGTGATTGTTGAGGTGCCGGCAACCCCCGGTGAGGTGCTGCACCGGCTGCTGACAGAGCGCTCCCTGTGGCTGGCTGACCTACAGCAGGAGAAGGTTCTGGAGATCCTGGACAAACAGACGGATTTGTACCAGTACTCATGCCGCAGCATGGTACCCCAGCCCAGCTGCGAATACGTGGTACTCAGGTCAGAACCACACAAACGCTCAATTCACTCCTTTTTCTTGTAATTATAATCATTAAACCATTCTTTTTCAGTCAAGAAATACTGTTTTTTTCAGAGGTTTTTGAATTTATTAAAGTACTATTTAATTTACCGAAGCCCCTAAAAGTAATCAGTTATCATTTTTTATTATATAAAGAAAAAACAAATAATGGGCTTGATTGAAATAAATGATACCAATATAGAAGAAAATAAATATATTAAATAAATAATAACTGTATTTTCACTGCCAGTAATTTTGAATTGCTAATTTGAAGAATAAACCAATCTGTGTTTATTGTGTTGCGGGACTGACCCTCTTCTGCTGCAGATCATGGCGCACAGACCTGTGTAAAGGCTCCTGCGCACTAGTGTGTGTATCTGTGGAGCATGATGACAGCCCCCACACTGGGGCGGTGAGAGGGGTGGTGCTGGAATCTCAGTACCTCCTGGAGCCCTGTGGGACCGGCAGGACCAGGCTCACACACATCTCCAGGGTGGACCTCAGGTGTGGGCAGATATTAGGTGCTCTCGTACTGGAGGATCTCGTCCCCGTTGCAAATGGAGAAATCTGCATTGTCTGCTGTTTGTGTTGCAGGGGCAGGTCTCCAGAATGGTACAACAAGGCTTTTGGCCACCTGTGCGCTAATAAAGCCCAGATGATTCGCTCCTCTTTTCACCTGCTGGATCAGACGAACCCCGAGGTCAAGACCTGAGCACCAGGAGTCTTTCCTGCTTTTGGAACACACTTCCAGAGCAACTGGGCCTCAATACGATCGACAAATGACCCCACGGGGGGGGTCATACGTGCAAATTGAGATCTGATGTCCCTCCAGGCTGCTGAGCTTTACTGTAACGTTACTGTGTTGAGTCGCTCTCATACAGAGGAAAACACAAATCTCATTATTGATCAGTTTGCAAACTAATTTTCATGCATAAGAATCACTGTTTCATGGTTTGTCTGGGGTTTTTTGTTTGTTTTTTGTTTTTTTTTTTGGCTGATTGATTAGCTTTATACTTATTAACTAAAGCCAGCACCAGCAGGGTTTAAAATACCATTTATATTTAAATTAGAGACTTGGATAGGTGTAATGGAGCATCCAGCTGCCACATACACACATCTGTAAATTATTCTATCGAGTGTACAAAGAAAATTTTAGCATATAAATTAATTCACATTAATGATACTTTATCTTAATAGAACTAGCAGACTTAAAAATATTTATGCTGGTATTTTATGACACATCAGAAACACCAATCAGCACTGGTTGACTCTGAGATAAATCTTTTGTTTTAAAACTCTAAAATGATACAGGCTGAATTAGCCTTTGTCACTCCTACGAGGCAGTTAATGTATGGCTTACATATAATAAAGCTGAATTGAATGACATAAATATTTATGCAATGCACCTAGAAATGACTGAGCTTTCGTCTTTAATAATACATAAATGCCAATCCTCTGAAAGACCAGGACCAGCACATTGTGGATTCATGCTGGAATTGGAGCGTGGACGGAGATCTAGTTCAGTTACTCAACAATTATGAAAGACCAGGGAAACACTGACTGTGTCCACTGATGTGCTTTAACTCTTATTCAGTTTTGATTTGTTACGATTTTCAGTGTTAACCTAAATACTATTTTGAAATTATTAGCGTTATTCTGTATTGTATTACATTTGCCTTTTTTTTTTTTTTTGCTGTCATATCATACGATGTCTAAGACATGTGAGCCTTTAGCTGCTTCTGTGAAGCATTTTGAAAAATTGTGTGTGTGCATGCATGGATGTGTTTGTGTATTTGTGTTTGACATGTATGTGCAGCCCGTGTTGTAAAAATAAGACGCTTCCTGTGCCAGCAGATGGACATCGTAGCTTTTCAGGGTCCTATCATATTGATATGTTGAAATGTGAACTTTTCTCTCAAACCATCCTGCGAGAGGAAGAGCTGACTTTGCCGGAAATCATCTTGGGCTATTTTCCTGTTTGGTATTGCTATGATACAATATCTCTGCTGTGCCGCCAGTATCCTGCACAAAAATACTGTTTCCTAGGGAGTAGCGTGCGTGTGAAATGTGTGCGTATGAGTGAATCAAATAAAACTGACATGAGACTTTGGCTGGGACAGGAGAGACTCCAAGCCAGGCTGAAAGCAAGGGGTGTTTTTTCTCCCTCTGACCAGATGACAGAAATGTAAGTCATTGTTTTAAAAACAGAAAATAAAAAGCCTTCAAAGTAAAAAGAAAAGGCTGCCTTCATTCTAAGGGGTGAAACTGACATCAGTGCTGCTGTCTGTCGGTAGTTTTTTTACTGTTATTTGCTCTCTGCTCCATGGAGTGGTGCTGTTAGTCTGCTGCAGTCTAAAGGTCATGAGCAGTCCTAGAAAATGTAACTGTGGCAACAAGAATTTATCAAATTTTGGGGGATGCATTTGCTTCATCTTGCCAAGGGCAAGATTAGGAAAATTAAATCAGATAGCTCGGATCGATATCTAATCAACTGTACCTAATCAGACTGGGGTTTGCAGGCTGTCTGATCAGGCAGTAAAGGTTTCCTGCACACCACGACACCCTGCAAAGCGCCCGTGTTGGCTTAGGAACTGCACAGAAATGAGTCAGACGTGGTGTCGTTAGCTGTTACCTCATTTAACATGTCGCTAGTTTTATCCTGTAAGTAGGCCACAGCGTTACAGCGGCTGAATGTCAATGATTCCCTGCACGCTCCACAAACCTAGCAGGGACGGCAAAGGAGAAGCTCCAGGTTGCCAGGTTGACACGATGATTTTTATTTCTTTTCCATGGAGCCTGAGCGCATATTCAAAGTGAACAGCTGTGATTTCTGGGCATTATTAATGGTCATTTCTTTTCCCCTCACAAGGTGACCATGGCAATAAGATTTAAAGGTGACCTCGTGTGGAGGAAGCAGAAAGTGCAGGTCCACCTGTCCAATGATGAAGAAGGGATTTTCACCCCAAACCTGGTGAGCTGGGCATGGGAAGAAGGGAAAAAGTCATCTTTAGAAATGTTTAATTTAAATAGAGGGATTGGGATGTGGTCAAGAATGTAAAAGGTGTTAAAAAAAAACTGCTGACGGTCATGTGAGATCATCCCTAAAGGGTGTAATTTATCCAGCTATGCTCAAATTCAGGGCTCATTCTGCTTAACAAGACAAGCACGATTAAATCTGCCTTCTGCCTGAAAGACTCTACACGGTTCAAATACTCTGTGCATGTGACTAATGTCCTTTCTTCCACAATACTGAAGGACTCAAAAAACACAGTATACCCAGTATATAAACCAGAATACAGTATATAAATATAATGCAAGGTTTTTTCTTTTTTTCTCCTTGGGAAATCTCAAGTTTAACTCGCTCTCATGTCCATAACATTGCAGTTGTTCATCTAAATTTGTATAAAAGGACGAGTACGAAATCTAACTCGGCTCTGTTAAAACGATTGATTATTTTAAAGAACGTTCTAAAAGCCCTGAAAGTTTTTGATATTTTCTGAAACGTGCATTTACCTGTGAAAGTCAAAGTATTGCATACATTTCTTGGACGTGATTTAGTTTCCCTTCGGTTATCTCTTTCAAGAACCCGGGAGTTCTGGTCTAAACCAGTGTCAGTTACATAAGAGATGAACATAACGGGATTTGCAGGGATCTTATCGTCACTGATTCAACGTCTCAAACTTGATGCTTGTGGTGAAGGACTCGTTTAATGTGGTCACACTTTTGTCACATTCAGACTTTTAAGCGCTAGTCAGAGCAGGACAAAAACAAGAGCGTTTATCACAATGGTACATCCACAGTCTTCTTCCAGACGATCATGATAAGGTCATTAATGAATAAATTATCCCACGAATGAATCATTGATGAGACCGTGTTAGTGTCTTTGGGCATGGTGTTTGATAACCAAAGCTTTGCCTGATCTGTTAGGGAAATCAGTGAGGCATGTGATTGATGCCTGATTCCAGGTCATAAGGTCAACAATCAGAGCCTGTTCATGTAGCTCGGTCTTGGACTGCAGCTAACCCAGATTAAAAAAGATGTAGTCGCACAGATGAGGCATAAAATGGAGGAGTTTCAATTGCTGGATTATTTCTTAAAATTAACAAGTGTGCTTCAGCTGCACACACACCACAAACATCAACCTGCCACTTGTTCTATTTGTCACTGAAACGTTTTAAAGATGAAATGAGCTAAAATCACCGCGTTTTGGACTTCTTAGCGTTGTTGCTCTGAGAGAAACTCCTGCTCCTGTTACTGGAGCAGAGGCACCATTTGGTAATGAAACACAGCCTCATTGGAGTCTTTAATCAGTCCAGTCAGACAAACACTGAAACTATTTTTAATTGGCTATAATTGGCGAGTTTATTTGATTTGATGTCCTTGGAAATCCCGCCTCTTTTCCACCTAAATCAAAGCCTTCTACTCCTTGCTTAGTGCCTCGTCTTGTAGGGATGGTTAATCTCCTAAATGTTGCTGTTGTTATTGTTTTTGAGAGACTACATGGCTGCTGTTCATTCCGAGGGGCTTTGGAATGGACTGGCAGGAGCAAAGATGCTAATCTCCTAAACCCAAAGAGGAGTGTGTAATCCCCCAAACATGACAGTGAACATAAATGTTGGTGGAACATAGATTGATATTTTTTTCATTTAAACAGCAGAAAAGTTTGAAAAAAACATGTCAAACATATGTGCAGTGACCGTACAAGCATATTCCGCCATTTTAGTCTTTGAATACGATAAATGGAAGCAACTGGAAGGAGCTGTGCTGTCCTGCCTTTGCCATCCTCCCTCTCTCTAACGCACAAACACAGACTGTGATTATGACTCATAGCTGTTGTTACATGTGCTTCCACAGTCCCACTGAGGTCAGCCGCATTGCTTAGTTCCGTTATTCCTAATGTCACGCGGAGAAGGGAGAAGAATCGAGCTGAACATGTGGAACATTTTGTCTGTTTCCACTTGTAAATGATGGTTTGACTGATGCCAGGGCTGTGACGGATGCGACCTTTGCTGCTCTGGCTGATGCGCCGGGGCTCTGATCCTCAGCCCAAACCAGACAGCGGCGCAGCCTCAGCATCTCTGCCGAGACAGCGGGGAGCGGAGCTAAATGACTGCCTGCTCAAAAGCGCTGCACCTCTGCTGGAGGGGATGCTGCGGAGAGCAGCGCGATGACAAAGAGGCAGCGAGGAAAGGTGAGAGAGCAGGAGAATAATGGAGGTGTGCTTTTACCCAATCACCAGCGCCACCCTGGTTAAGACCTCTCGTTCTTTTGTAGGAGTCTTTTGTGGGATCATGACAAAGCTGCAAGAGAAAGGCTTTGTCTGGAAACAAAGAGGAGTGTGTTTGTATAAGAGGAGGCCGATTGTACTCGGCTGGTTGTGTGCAGTTGTCTGTGTGTGTGTGTGAAAGGGGGAGAGAGTGTGTGTTAGTCTTGGAAATTGCTTCTGTAACTGTGCGCATCAGATACAGTTGTTGTAGTGCATCAGTGTGTGAGCGTCTTTTTTATTTCCTTTGTGCTCAAATGGGACTTCAAAAAGGGTGTCTTCTCGATGTGTGAAACCCTCTAATGATTTCACGCGCACTAAATAACACACACCAAATGTGACTCACGCTCACAAAGGCCCAATCTGTCCCCACCGTGTCACACCTTGCAGCCAGCATCTCGAGGAAAGTAAGGACCAAAGTGCCTGGTGCTAAATAAGGACACACACACACACAAACAAAAACACACACACACACACACACACGACCTAATGTGCATAGAGAGGGAGACAATAGGACCTCAAAAGCCACCTTCCTAATGGGAGTGTGTCCCTGCCAGATGTGTCCTGCTGCAGGAACGGGTTTAGGAGTGCACACCGGTGGTTGCAGTTTAAACAGAAGAGAGAAAATGTGTAGGAGGAATTTTCTATTTTAACTTTTAGAGTGCAAGATCCGCATCCTGACACAAACACACATGCAACATTGCCCATATTTATTATTTGTGAAATGTAAAAACTGAGGGACATAAAAAAAATGTGTTTTATTTTATTTTACTATCAGATGATCACAAACTGTCAAATGGAAAAGCAAAAGAAAAAAAGCCAAATTAGAACACTGTTTGGGTCTTGTTAAATGAAAACAATAATGGCGCAGACAAACCTGAACCGACTGGTTCGTTAGCTTCTCCAGTGGGACTGAGAAGCTTAAACGGCTGTCTCGGAGTACATTTTCCCATTCTCAGAATTTTACCTGGATTTGGGTATAATTTAATGTGTTACCCAGTCAGTGAAGCAATAAGGCACTGGATATAACCAGACAGCAATAAATGGGACAGATGGATGCCTTCTGAATATGTAAAGAGCCTCTGTCTGGAAGTCAGACTCTAGAACACATGGGCTCTTTGGGAAATACCCCTCAGCGACAGACACGTGACGTCCGTCAGCATCATTTACCAATATAGGCTAATCGAACCCGTCTGCAGCCATTTGTCTTTATCAATTCGAAGCCATTAAATATGTAAAAGGCGGAGAGAGCGGGCGGAAAGCGCCGGGTGCCGGCGGGGCCGAGCCCGTCTGCCCCCATGCTTGGACGGCTCCATGTTATTACGCCCCTGCGCCCTCCTGGAGGGGCCTCTCTGCGGCATGCGCGGCCGGATCTCGCTGCCGCAGACAGGGGGCGTCAACATGGCGCTCCTCTGTTCGACGACCGCACTGCCTGCAACCTGCCAATGAGAGAGAGAGACACACACACGCACACACACACCAGCGCCAGCTACTGCTCTGTCAAACCCTCATCTCTCCAGCCAGCCTTATGATTCCGTCCACATTTTCAGGAGGATAGCGTTGCTCCAGAGGCTTTTACCCCCCTCGTCGCCCTTAGATGCTCCTCCGTCGATGGTTTTTGTGCGCCGGCAGACGCAGCTTGTAGAGCAGGTGTGAGAGACAGCGGCGACCGCTCCTCTCCTCCCTGTTTCCTGAGGGGAAATGTCGAGCGAGAAGCCGGTTCCAGCAGCACCGGGCTCCGCTACCTCGCTCACGGACACGGGCCGAGACCACCATCCGCCGCCGGGCTCCGCCGCTCAGCCGCCGCCGGTGGCCGCGGGCGCTGGCCCCGCTCCTGCCGCGGACAGGATGGTGTCCGCAGCCGGCTCCATGGTCCTCCCGGCCGGGGTGATCAACCCCACTGTCCCGATACGGAATATTCAGATGAAATTCGCCGTGCTGGTGGGCCTCATCCAGGTCGGGGAGGTTAGCAACAGGGACATCGTGGAGACGGTTCTGAACCTGGTGAGTGGAAGAATGATGAAGCAGCAGCCATAGAAGGCAGATCCACGCAGCTTTATCCCGAAATGTTTTATTTACGATGCCTGACTCCCACAGCCTTCCAGGGGATGATGTCATTTGTTTGTCCGGGGATCGGTGTGCAGCTTTTCCACCTTTCTCTCGATGAATTTGCACCTGCGCGAACACACACACACACGCACACACGCACATATTTTTGAGGAATAAATGAACCGAGGGTGTATTTTTGTAGCGCCGAGAAAAAGCTGAATGGAGCATGTGACCCCGCCGTGCCGTGGAGGGGACGCTTGATCACCGGCCATTGTTGACTAAATGACCCGTTCGCGATGCAACACGGAGAAGCATTTGCAGGGAGACTGTGGTGGATGCAGGGGAAAGTGGACGCGGGCTGTTCTCCTGACCCCCATATGTACCCGGAGTGATGCTGCATAGTCGGTCTGTAGCCACCGAGCGCTCACAATGTTGCGCACAACGCTCGAGTCGCGCACGGAATTAATTCACGCTCCCCCCCCCCAAAAAAAAAGATTCATGCCGGGACACTCATCCGTCGAACAGGAAAATGAATCCAGCGCGGACAAAGGCCGGCTGGCGTCGGGGCTGCCCGTCGGCATATGCGTTTGCATGAGAAAGGCTGGGCTCGGCGCGCAGGCCCATTGTTGGAGGCAGGGCCCCGCATCCTGTGCGTGGAAGATCGATGCAGGCAGCCGTGGATCGGCCACTGGTCGCCTCCGCCGTTATTCAACCCGCTTTCCTTTATTTATGAATCTCATATGCATCAGCACTCCACCCCCACCCATGTTTACTGGCGGGGACGGTGGTGGCCATAGTGGGCTCGACCCAACACCTCAGCTCACCCAGCCGGGGGCCTTCTGACATGAGCTTCCCTTATGAAACAGATGAAAATGGACTGACCTCAGGAGGTGTGGAACGCGTGTCTCCAGATCCTTTTCCCCTCCACCATGCTTCAAGCCACCACATGTTCTGCACCATTTCACGTGGCAAAAGAGAAGAGCTCTGTCTGATGTCAGTGGTCGTGTGTGTAGCCAGGGTTCGGTGTGTCTACAGCCTGATCTGACGGATGTTTCTTCCCGGTTGCCTTCTCCCAGCCTTCCATGTCGCCGGTGGCCTATTTACTAAGTGAGTGCTTGGCGGGGACAGCCTACAGCTGGGCTGAACCATTTCCCTCCCCGTCGGGCCGGTGATCCATTCAGATCCAGGCCGCTTCTCTTCCCCAAATAGATCCCTGCTACTACACGGAGGAGCAGAGGAGCTTTTGCTGGCTCATTGTCACCTTGTCTCCTTCCCTTTAATGCTCCCTTCTCTCCCTGATAATCATACAGCGTGTTCCAGGGCTTCCTCCTCGGCTGCGGAGGGGCTCCGAGGAGCGATGCTGCCTGCATAGATTGGCCTGGGAGGGCAACGCCATGCATTTAAAAGCAGGCTGAAGAGAGGAGGAGGAGGAGGAGGAGGAAAGGGGGAGTTGAGGGAGGGTGGGGGAGGAGAAGAGTGAGAGCGTAGGAGGAGGATGAGGTGGTAGGATGCTGCAGTGGCTATGTGCTCTGAAATCACCAGCTGATGCAGCGGGAAAACGATGGGAGTGTGGATGCGTCCGCAGCCGATCTCTAACCGAACCACCACTGGCTGAACGCGGCTCTGCTTCACA
>CAAE01014601.1:240703-261288 GCA_000180735.1 Tetraodon nigroviridis
CAGGCCACAGGCTGGTCTCGATTCCATAGGTCTGGTGCATTAACGCGCACACACCTGACACCCTGACAAATGGCAGCGTTACGCGTCGGCCATGCGACCTCCGCTCGCTAAAGCCTGAATTAAACAATCAGTTCTGGTTTGGGCTCTGCCAATAGCTAAGCCTGTTAGGGAATTCTATTGCCCAGCTCCTTAATTAAAAGACTTGAAAGGGAAAGAGGTGTGCAGAGGCTGGAACCTCAGTGGTCAGTCCTCTGTGACCCGTAGGCTGATCTATTATTCCAGTCGATGCGAGAGAGAGAGAGAGGGGGGGGGGGGGCCTCGTTCTCCACCCACTGTGGCCATATTGATCAGATCTCACGCTGGCTGCTCGGGTGAACAGATGGCCGGTCCACTGGATGAGATGGGCTGTGCGTTCCGTGCAGCAGGACGCTGGCCCTTTTGGCGAGTGCTGAACCGTCACGTCTGAAAAGATGGCCAAGAAAGAGGAGAAACACTGATGTTGGCAGCAGGAAACAAGAGAGCAAAATTACCGGAGATTTTATTGTTCAGATTAGTGTAATGATAGTTTCTTTTAATAGAACACATTCATGGAGCGCGTCATTATGCGTGCGTGTGTGTGTGTGTGTGTGTGTATGTGTGTGTGGGGGCTGCTGAGGCTGAGGTGCTCGGCTATTATCAACAAGGCATCACAGTTGTCAAGGCAACGCTGCTCTTTGACTGCCTGCCTCCAGACGCTCGACCACCTGGTGTTGCTCTCCACTTCCGCACTTACTTGTGGCGGCGTCTTTCTCCGTATTTGTTCCGGCTCCTTTTCTCTGCACATTTTTATGTCCAGAGGAATAAACAACAGCAACAACAACAAAACAGTTTGATAGCCGAGGAGCGAGCCGACATGTCGCCAAGAAAATATTGCAAATCAAACTGTTTTGAGCCACAACGTGTCGACACCACCATCAGAGAGGATGCTGAAGTCAGGTGAGAAGCGCTTTTGTTTGAAGTATATTTGAATGCATCTGCAGGCAGTCCTGTCATTTTCTCTCTGACTCCAGTAGAGCCGTGCTTATTTTTAACTGTTGTATTGTGTAATTTCTTTTTGAAGATGAAAACATATCAGCGGTTCACACGCTCTGACGCCTGTTTCCCTCTTCTGCGTCTGCTGAAGGGTTTCATCGGTCCAGGAGACTGGCTTTTCAGTAAACATCTCATTATTCCTGTTGGCCAAGGTCACCTGATACCTCGCCTGCACCCTGCAGAGTCAGCAAAGCGCACAAAGTTTGACACACACACACACACACAGAACCTCCCAAAACTGCACTCACACTCACAAAATTGCTCAAAAAATAACCAAAGTTTGCAGATGTTGCGAAGTGCGCCAAACTGAAAAGGGCTCTCTTGTAAGGACACACGATGTCATTGTTGTTCTGGGTGTTTAAAAGAAAAAACGGGATTGAGTTCAGGTTAGGTTCCCTGTGACTGGCTGCATTCTTGGGGCAAAGGCTAACTACTCCCTGGCAGAGCTGTAATCTGCTTGTACGGCCACGGAGGGAGAAAAACAATGCGTCATCCTCCTGTGCTTGCAGAGTCATGCGGTCCATTCTTGTGTAACAAACAGCCCTTATTTTCAGCTTTTGCAGATTCTAAGTGGAACACTGGCTTGTGAATACATTCTAGCCCAGCGTGTTGCTATAGTTTTGCCAGTTAGATGGTATATTTATTAATCTGATGTTCAACCAAGTGAAGCAGGTGTGTGTGTGTGTGTGTGTGCAGCACCAAAAACATCATGCTTATGTCTTCAAACAGAACCTGTCATCAGAGATGCCTGACTGTGATTGCCATGTAATTTCTCCTTAAAGTGGCTGTTATGAATCTCTAAGAGGTGTTTTTGCCGTGTGCGTCTGCAATAACGTGCACGTGTTAATAGCTTATTTCATTTGCGAAGGGAACGGGTGCGGTACAATTCACCACCGTGTTCCATTTTAAATATTTGGTTTTATTTTTGACCCTGGAAGCCTGCATAATTATGTTCCCTTTGCTGTCACACACGGGATTTGAATCAACATTCCTTCTCAGCTGCACACCTTAGCGTACTGTTGGCTCCTTACTTAAAAACACGTCCAGCCGTTAAACAGTCTGCCACACGCAGTCCGCGCCTCGGCTGCAGCGTATCTGCTAAAGATCTAATTGTTTTAGGCCTGACCTCACCTGAATCCCTCTTTTGTTTTCTGAAGAGGAGAGCTGTCTGAGGGTGAGGGAGTGATAGCTTCAGGCAAGGGTTGCAGTGAAGAGAAGAAAAGGCCTCGGTGAAACCCTGGAATTTAAAATGTGGGAATTCACAGAGAGGACGCACCGGTTTTAACAGCATCTCCGCACCGACGGCTCAGCTGGCCTCTGTGAGATCATACGCTCGCTCGCCTTATTTTCACGATAGATTAGCTGTCCCGCTGCTCCGGGGAGGCTTGGTTCTTATTGTCAAGGGTGGCGCTGTCCTTAGCAACGCTGGCTAACACAACTGTGGGGATGCTGACCCGTGTATCAACACAACAAACAACAACGTTGTCGCACGGCGAAGCTGCCTCATACCGCACAATCAATCTGTACCCCTCTCCCTCCGGCTCTCTCTTTTTCCTAGACAGGTGGAGGACAGAGGGTGTGGCTTCCGCTGCAAGGTCACCGATGACTTTGCCTCAGAGTGACAGGATGATGGTAGATGTCAGAGAGGTGTGAGGAGGAGGAGGAGGAGGAGGACGAAGAGGAGGAGGTTTCTGTCCAGAACGCCAAAGAGCCTGATTGTCCACAGGTCCATCTGGATGACATTCTGTGGGGGTCTGATGAGTTCTAGCCCCCTGTGGAGCCTCATCAGGCGGTTCCCCCCCTCTCCTCTGCACTTGCTACAGCAGGACTGAATTATGGGATGTCTGGCTGGAATCACTGGAGAGCCTCTGAAGTGTTTGCACAAACCTGTTGGAGATGCATTTTCTCATGTATTTGGGCATTTGCCGTCGCCAGCCAAGGCTTTCGTTTCAAAGTGAGCCTCTGCTGGCTTGTTAGCATAGTTAGCACACCTGTGTGAAAGCGCAGTCATTCACACAGGTGGGCTTTGTGGACAAATTGACCAATCGTCTTGCTGCTGTTCTGTGGAGAATGAAAAAAAGCCTCAAAAGGCATCGATGCCTCTTTAAACGGCCGTCCTCGCTGCCGTCGGGCCCTTTTGTCTCATCTCCATAATTATCTGCTGTGCAGTTGTGGTTCTTCCTGGTTACAGGCTAATTTGTTTTTTTCCCTTCTTTTGCATGTTAAAGTACGGAGCGTCCGGTCTGTCATTTTTCCCCTCTTCCATTCTGCTCCACTTTTCTAAATTCCTCTTCATCCTCCGTCGGCTGATATCTCCTTTTGCTGGGATTTTGCCGGGGATAAACCGCGTCAGACTTGTGGCGAGAGCACCTTCTCCGGATGGAGAGAAAAGACTCCCATGCTTGCCTAATGGCACACTTTCCTGTCACGTCCTCTATCTCTCCATTCTTTATCTGCTCTAAGCACATCCATCCTCCGAACCCCCCGGTGTAATCGTGTCCCTCGCTCCCTGACTCCCTGGTTGCGTGGATGAATGTGGATGATCCGTATTGTGGGAAGGTAATGGAGCTGTCTCCCGTGCCATTTCTCTACGCGGTGTCTCTTTCTGCTCGTCTTTGTGACTGTTGGAGCCCGAAAAACAGCATTAGCTGGCGCGTTGCAGACAGTGAGAGGTGACAGTCGAATCTGTTGAGAAAATACCTTTTTAGAAAACGGTCTTTTCCTTTGAAAAGACCCTGTCAGAAGACACAATTGAGGAAGTTGCGTAGTGGTGGCAGTGAGGATCAGTTTCTTGTGGACTGTAGACACAAAAATTGTGCTGAAAGGAGAAGAAAAAAGGTAACTAGTTTGTGAAGATTTCTAATCAGAGCTGCGTAACTTGGTCATCGCCTACAGCCAAATAATGCAGCCAGCTGACACGATCAGCTTCTACGCTGCATCGTGTCTGTGGTTGCCAATGTTAGCTTTTTTTAAAGCTCTTGATTTAGTTCTTTGTGTTGTCAGTTGCTATGGAGACATGTTCTCTCAGGGTGTCCTTTGGAAGCCACCAGTGTTGGGCAGTTGCGTTGCAGATTGCATAACGTCCGCATCTGTGCATCCCCTCACTCGTATCCAAAGTGTCCTCACAGGGTTCTTGTTCCCCATATATGTGCCCCCGGTTCCCCCGGTGGGGAGGACAAGCGAACGCACAGTCGCGCTTCTCTCCTCTGTAATGTGGTCCAATAGAATCAGTCCTGATTTTGCCCCCATATCAAATCGAATCATCCAAGTGTGTGATTCATTTTCAGTCCTTCTTGCATTTCAGATGAATTCTTCACGTCTGTAGCGCCACTAGAACTGTAAAGAAATGGTTTGATCTTGGCTCTTCTTTTCTTTCTATTTCCACACTCACAGGTTCTTCCTGCTGAGGGGTGTGTGTGGGGTCTAAGGTTGCATGTGTTCCTGTGTGCGCACATTCGTTTTCAGCCCTACAACATGCAATTCCTAATGTCAACATTCTGTTGTGTTTGATTTTTACCTGGTGTTTTGCCCCTGGTGGATAAGACACACCCACACGCACACACACACACACACACACAAACCCACAGATAGCACAGTGTTCCCACTTTCAGACATCTATACCTTGATCTGTACATTTTCTATGAAGCGAGCAAAACACACACACACACACACACACACACACACACATCGCTGCCTTCTTCTTGTAGCCCACATCATTGCCTGGCAGGAGTGATTTAAAATTCATGCTGGCCTACTTCGTCTCTCCCATGGCTCCTCTCTTACACACACACACACACTTACACACACACACACACACACACACACACACACACACACACACAGAGAAAAATACAGCTGCTTTACTGTGAAGTGTATCTAACTATTCATCATAGAGTGTGCTGCAGTGGCCGCTGCTAGATTGTAGCAATGTAGGTTGTGTGTGTGTGTGTGTGTGTGTGTGTGAAGAGTAGCTTTGTTAGCTAAATGCTTTTTTTTCTTGCCTCTGCCATCTAGCAGGCCCCTGCTGTCTTTTCAGACATTAACGTGGTCAGAGGTCTGCTTTTGCTCTCCCACCACAACATTCTCTGCTCGAGGTTCTTCTAACCTCTGCACAGGATGAGCACTACACGTTCTCACAAAGAAGTGTGTTCCCGCTGGGAAATATGGGTGAGAGCTGCCATCCCTCGAGGATTTCATCAAATAAATCCAGTTTGGCGACGATAGAGGAGTGTTGAAGTCGGGAAAGGTTAAACAAGGATTTTAAGGAAGCTCACAGAGAGGCGTTTTCACCAGGCAGACAGCTTGGCCTGGTAGGAGAAAAGCCCATGATAATATTTCGTACATCCCACAAAGAGCCGGTTAAACAGACCAGACGTGGCACGATCTGTTCCTTTTGTTTCTTTTTGAATTCAATATAGAAGTACAGCTACATTGGTTTCAGCGTTCCCAACAAAGAGAGGGCTGTTGGCTCTGGGCCTTGGTAGCCTGGGAAATAAAAACCATTTCATCTGCTGGAAACGCAGCCTGTGACGCTCACTATCGCCAGCTCTGAAATAGTTTTCGTCTCCTTCATGACATTTATTTGCTAATCCAGTGTTTTTTCTCTCACTTTGCGTGCAGCCACTGGTTGCTAAGCTCCAGCTGTGGGCACCGTTTCCCTGTCTGGCTGACATAACCTTGACAACCGACCTTGGCTAAACATACAATGAAGCAGAAAAGGAACCGATTGTGATATAGATTCTGTCACAAATGTTCCCAAGTTCATATTGTCTCCTTTATTCTTTTTGGAGCATCAGATCAAAGCAATTAGGCCAGTGGTGTTACATAAACTCTGTGGATGCGGAGGCAAAAACAGCAGTTTTGCCTTGACGGGGTAGCGTCGTATTGGAATCGGTAATCATCAGAGGGATGAGTGAATCATGAAATGCCGTCCTGCTAATGGCTACAGGTGACTCCAGCGCTGTGCCAGGTTCTTGCCTCACCCCTGCTGCAGGCACTTTCACACACTATGCGGGTGGATCGGCGTGGAGGAAGGAAATACCTGGCAGCGGCTCGCACTTACCCACCCCCTCCGTCCATCACAGCGCTCGCCTCTTTTTCTCCGCGCTCGCCCTGCTCCCCCGCTTCCTGCAGCGGGACTAACGCGCTGGGATACTGAATTTGAATACAGAGAGGTGCACTTAGAAATCAGGCTCTTTTTTTCTCTCTCTGCGTGAGTGCAGGACCCTCAGATCCTTTCCTATTTTTCCTGTCCTGTTAGTGTCTCCTGCTAATATCAACAGAACGACTCCTGCAAAACACCTCTTTTCCATATCTTTTGCCGTGTGAAAACTGTATGCATTTTAAATTTTGCACCAGCATGACCTTTCAAATGGAAATGGCTTTTTTGTAGGAGTGAAATAATTATTTGCCATTGTCTTGTGAATACAAAACTACAGACTGGGAATATCTGGAGTACACCACATGTTCTCAATGCTGTTGCAGTGCAATCACACACAAGTTAGTATTTAATTATACATTAAATTATTATCGCATTAGTCTAAAAATACAGCTGGTCTACTGAATGTGACACTAAGACAAATTATTTCAGTAATCTTGATCTTATTTTTAATATAAGTAACAGTACAAATACGTTTAAGCTCCTCCACTTTTATGTAGTTCTATTATTGAACATATTCTTCACCATTAAATAAAAGAGGGTGGAAGTGCACACAGAGCGTGTGGCCTCTATTTGCACCACAGCATGCTTTACTTGGTGTCCGTGCACGTGTGTTTGCAGCCCCGTCTCATGATGATGGATTACAGAGAGTCTCTGGATCTGCTCGCTGCCCCTCTGATCCTCCATCAGCTGTGGCTCAGCGGAACAGTGCGCACCATTGTTTCAGCAGAATGAAACACGAGCACGCTCATGCACGCTCGTGCACCCACACGTGGACGCTCTCCTCTAGCTGCAGCGGCACAAACGCTTCCACCAGACAGCCAACAGATTAGTGACCCCGAACAGGCAGGAAGTTGGCCCGGGTCAGGTCTGCGGGGCTTATCGGTTGGCCTTTCAACCTGGCTACAGACAGCGTCCGCCTTCTGCCTTTCGCATGCAGACCCTCCCAGGATTTGATCTCCCGATATGTCTCTGGTTTAATCTCCGATCAGACCAGGCAAACGTGAGCCACATCCAGGATGCCCTGCAGGACTTCCTGTCAGCTCCTCTGAAAGGACTCCATCTGAGTCAGGAGACGTGAGCGCCTTGTTAAAGTACCCAGCATCAGCCTCCAGTCCTTCCTCTCTCAGGCTCCCATGACACGAGGATGCCCTCGTTACTGCCTGTCTTCTGGAAAAACATGAAAAAGGCAAGGAAATTGAGTTACCTCTCATACTCGACGGACTCCCTTTTTCTTCTAAGTAGAAAGAACTTCTTTGGAAGACATGACCGTATCGCTGCTCTTCCTCGCGTCCCCGTTCACCCCCTCCCTGGTCTGCCTCCACACTTCCAGCGTTAACCCTTTCAGCCCAGCCTTTCCTTGACGCTGGTATAGCTGTTAAACTACAGCTTCATGCCACACATTTCAGTTTTGCCTTTCTGAAACCTTAATTACCTCAAAGGTCTTAATGTTTGCTGGTTTTTGATTTTTCACCTCACCCTATTCTGTCACGTGACATACGTAATTATGGCCCCGCTTCCAGATTATCGTATTCTTTTTGAGTCTTTACCATCTTCTCTCTTGGTTTTCTACTTTGAAGATGAAGTGCAAACACGCAGTTGGAAAGGCTGTGGCTTGAATTGGCGCTGCACTCACAAAGTAAATTTATTCATGAGAAGGGGCAGTGGATTATTGTTTTTGCCGTGGGCAGGTATCTCAGCAATTTCCCCAACACTCGTAGTCTGAAGTACGCGCAGTTCAGTACATCCTGTTGATAAATTATAACAGCCAACGCTTATTTGCAGGCAAAACAATACACTGGAATTACAATCTCCCTGCCCTTTCCACCTAAAAGTGACAAAAGGATTTATATAAGCTCTATCCTGAAACCTCTGATGACTTGGTAAAAGAAATCTGGTGTTTCCATCACTTTTTTTTGTAAAACATTACAGCTATATGTTCTGTCAGGTTACATTGGTATCTGTTTACCTACTGAAGACAGAAGAACTGAGGCGCAAAGCATGCTGGGAAGTTTCATCAATCTGTTCCGTACACTGTAATCTGGGAAACACAGGCATCGCTCCGGGCAACAACCTGCAGAGCAAACACACAATCGGCATTTTAAAGTATAAGTTAGACCTTTTGGCTTTTACTACTATTAGAATTATTTTACTGCAAAGACTTGATAGTTTCTGAAATGAACTTTTTTCCCTCTTCATTCGCATTATTTTTGAATTTGTCTCTGTTCTGTGTACTTGCCGGATACGCTCTCATTGAAAATTAGTGTAAAATGGGATTTTTTGCAGATTTTTTAAGAAGCTGTGTGGATCTAAAAACAGACCGTCACATGTCCTCTTAAAAGGGGGGTAAAAAAAATGAACTGGACTATTTGTTGTCCAATAGCATGTGATCAGGCTTATTGCTAGATCCGTTACTAAGCTCCTTTGGCCAATCAGGTGGCAGACATTTTAGACTGTCGCCCGATGGAGTCAGAGTTGCGATGGCTTGGCCGCGATCCTTGCTTTCTTGTCGCTTGTACGTGCGTGCGCGCGTGCGTGTGTTTTTGACCTGGATTTTTCCCTCTGAGAACATCAGTCGGGAAGCCGGCGGCTGTGTTTTGGTGCAGACGCTGCAGATCTCCCAGCTTTGGATTTCAGGTCGGCCTGGCTGTTAGATATATGCAGCGCTTGTAAATATTTCTGGCGTTAATACGGCAGTTAGCGCGGTTGCGGTTTCAGCCGTTTGTCAGTGAACTCGCAGCCTCGCTGAAGGATTTAGTGCTGCTGATCTGTCAGCAGAAAAGGCAGGAGCTGTCCGTTGTACTGAAGAGACTGTCATAGCTGTGCGCTCTTTTAATCTGCTGTTTCGCTCAAATTTCCCAAACCAAAGACTCACTTATTTCCCTGTCGCCGCACATGGGCGTGACCCCTCTGACCTCTGCCCATTGCTCCTTCTCAGCTGTTTTTAGGGGCCATAATACCTTCAAAGCAAGCGTGATGGACCAGGACGAACGATGAGACTTCCGGCGATGAATCCTCTAAAAGCCCTTCCTGTGCTGAGCATTTATGCCTGTCAGGTGCGTGTGTGACTGTCTGTTTACTGCCTGGGGTCACATATGGCAGGTAGCAAACCCACTGACAAACATGGGCCACTGGAAGCTTCTCACCAGGTGACTGTCTCATCCTGCTCCCTCTCTCCGGCTTCTGCTCCCGAGCACAGTTAATAGAAGTTGACAAGCCGCTACACGGGCGCGCTCCAGAGCTACGCTTTCCTTTTGATGTATGTACAGAAGCACATTCAGGGTTATTTTTACAGAAAATGCGCCCAGGGTACAGCTCTTGGCAGCAACAACACAAACGCCTGTGTTTTACCCGAATAGAAGTGTAACAGATGAATTTATTTGCTGAATTAAAGTGGCTTTGGCTTGATTAGATATTGCCGTCCCTCCTTCTCAACACACACTTTTGCATTTATCGCCCTCGCTACGTCATTCATCCGTGAAATATAGTTGACCTACATAGACTCGTTTTCTGCAGTGTTATAGATAAAATGCAATTTGCTGCAACATCGCTGTCCTGTGTACAAGGCTAAATAACTTTCTCTTACGACTGTCACATTTCAGCTACAACTGACAGGAACAAAAACGGAAATAATTTCACTTCCTCCAAATAAGACGAAACACAAAGTGAGCCGTTTTGCCTGCTTTTGGAAAACGGCTAATTGGATGGTTTATACAAGGATACAATATACAAATATATAAATGCAACACTCCCAATGCACGACTGTCCACCAGAGCAGCTGCAGCTGCTGCTGCTGCAACCACTGGTTCGCATAACCGGAGAGCATCTGCCCAGACCGTCTCATGCAGCTCACCTGCATGTCCCCTCCTCCTCATCCTCACCCGACTGCAGTTGGTTGTCGTGGGCAGATGCTCACATTCGATAGCTTCTGGCACGTTGGGGAGGTGTTGGCTTCACGGATGAATCCCGGTTTTCACTCCACAGGGCAGATGGCGGTCGGCGTGTATGGAGCGAACCAGCATTCCGTGTGAGGCAAATGGCGGTCGCACCAGTTACTGACTGGTTCTCTGAGACAGTTTGAAACAATATGTCAGCTTGTCTACAAGAAAAAAAGGAAATGAAACATGGTATCAGAAGGTTGTGGCGGGTCTGGCATCAAACGGCTGCACCATGGAGCGATGGTTAAAGATCTGTTATTTCTAGCTCCGTTACAGATCGACATGTTCACAGCAGCACACGGTGGTGTGAAACCCTGTATGTTTCACTGCACTATTGATGTGTTCCCATTCTTTTCCATCTAAATTTTCCTGCCAGCCTTCAGTCCAGACTGATCCTTTATCTAAAGACTAGGAAAAATTAGATTAGCGGGAAGTTCATTTAAATCCGAATCTGAGCCAGTGATAAGACTTATCGGTGCTGCTTCCAGGGGCTGAGGCCAGGCAGAAACATGGATTGTCGGCTGTTTAGTGGCCTGTTTAGCCTTAGCGTAATCCATATCTTTATCTAGCTTTTGTATGGTCTTCATCCACGCACTAAACACTTCTCCTCTAATTGTCAGGCTTTGGGCAGTAAAAACGCTCTGCCTTCCTGATAAGAAAGCACAATGGCGTTTGGCTGCCCTCATTTTCATTTTCACTCCGTTTCTCCTTGTCGCTTTCCAAACACACAGGGTTTCCGCGCTTTCTCGTGTTTTTTCATTTGTCCAATCTGCATTCTCTTCCCCCCATTTGCAGTGTACAGCAGTTATGCCTTTGTTTGCTTTTCCTCCTTTTGCCTCACCTCTCCATCCGCGCGCGTGCGTGCGCGCGTGCGTTGTTCTCCTCCAGTTTTGCTCGGCTGTGTAGCCCTCTTGGTGCGGCTTTAAGTGTATAATTTGTGATCTCATGTCTAGATGGGCCTCTCGTCTCCTCACTCGCTGTGAGCACAAAGGGGCTGAATGGCCGTGGCTCACTTGGAGACAAATGAGTAATGACACACACACACGCACACACACGCACACGCTGGACAAACACAAACACATCACCAGTCCTCTTCAAACTCCCAGAGGCTTTTGAAGTTGCATATTGATGATGCCAGCTCTGAATACGTAGAGGAGATGGCTATTGACCGTCCGCTCTCCTCGGCGACCTGTCGTCCGCGGTGGACATAATGAGCAGCAGGTGCCCCTCTTTATCAGCTTTTACCTTGTGAAGCGTCTAATATTCAACAGTCAGTCGCAGTAATCAGGCAGCATAATGATTCGTTTGATGTGTCACCGTGGCACCGCATAATGGGCTGCAGAGGTAGGTCTGAAAAGGATCGTTTCCAGTTAAACAATCATTATTTTACCAGCTGAGCACCTTTCAAAATGCCGTCAGAATGCCAAGTGCTTTCAGACCCGGGGTGAAGTATCAGACTTGTGGCAATCGCTGGCAGCACAAATCACCTTCATCCAATGAAAACTGTGATGCGGAGATGATGATGATGAAGGGTTGCAGTGGTGCCTCGCTGTGCATATGATTTTGCATCTTTATTTTTACACAAAGGCTAAATCTGTGTCAGATCTTCTCAACACCACCCTCAGTCAGCTGATTCTCTGGCAGCACCATCTCTCTTATCTTCTGCTCATGGTTCGCTCTTGGTTTTTTTGGGGTTTTTTTGACCTGAGTAGATATCTCCTGTATAAATACATTTAATCCTAGATCTCAGGTGGTATTTTTGGCTAAAACACTTATGGCTCCTGCTTTCCTTGTGTTTTTTACCTACCAGATATCCAACATTAGTATATCTGCTATGTTGACAGGTAACTGCTGCCCTCTAATGACCAGAAAAAACAGGCGGCCATTTAACATTTATTATTTACCATTAAATGACAGTTTAGCTGCATCTATCTACAATTAGCTACATCTATCAGGGCACATAGTTGCCATGCACTTTTTTTTTTGCCTTCTAATGAAACATTAGCCTGACTCTACACGTCCCTGCGGGACACCACTAAAGAATTACATCCCGATTCAATGATAAATATTCTGCCAATTTATCCTTTCATGCAGCATCTAATCATATGTTTGTGTTTCATTTATTCTGAGACACCCAAGGGTCATTCCAGCCAGTGGTATTTTTTTTTTTTTTTTCAGGTTTTGCCATGAATTTTTCCCCTTTTTTACAAACCATATAATTTTACAAACCATATAATAACTCATAAATCATTTTGCCACTGGGTTGTGCCCAGACTAGGGACACTAAAGGTCAGTCAGATTAGGATTTTCTTTACATTTGCATTTCCCGAGGAGTATCTGAACTTTAGCTGGCGCAAATTAAGCTGAGGCCGACAGAGGGGCTGTGTGTTTGACCAGCCTCCTACCAAAGCTGGTTCCAGCTGGTCCAGGGCCGCTCACACATATAAGCCCTTTGTTGTGTGCAGACAGCCCTGGCACTGGACCTCCAACCTCCCCAAACACTCACCATCATGACGCACTGCACGCCAGGCTGCATGCCACCCTGGCCCGGTGTCCAAGCAGACGCCTCTGGTAACTGCAGAAAGCAGAAGGACGTGTGAGGTGGTCAGTACTGTAGATCTGCAAGAACTTTATTTATATGTCCAAAGCTCAGCCTGGCTTACTGTATATGGGCCTGTTGTGTCTGGCAGACATGAGTCATATGAAGTCAGCTGGCAGATGCTTCTACATTCCAGGCTATTGCTGCAAGCGTTTCACGGTTAAGCATCATATCTCCATCTCCACTTGAGTCTCCTCTCCTGTCTCAGCACCTAGGACGATACGTTTGCATTCTGAGCAGTCTCAGATGGCATTATATTTGTTCCTGTTTTGGCGTTGTTATGGCAGCCCGAGCAGAGCGCCAGCTTCGACAGCAGCTGTTTGATGTGCAGATAATGCATGATCGTCGTAGTCTTCCAGGTTTGCAGGAAACACATTGTATCATCGCTTCCCTACCATCTCACCTGCTGGGTTGTCGAATGGAATGTTTTTTGTGCACTTGGAGACCAATCATTGTCACGATGCTGCCAAAACAAACGCATACAACCTGCTGCCAAGAAGATGGAGTCTGTTGCTCCAATTGCCCTCAGAGGACATGGGCTCAGGGATTGCTCCGGGTGGCGGCGGCAACGGCACCTTGATTGCGCCCAAGTCGAACCTTTGTGTGATTAATCAAAGGGCACATTTAGAAGATAATGCACGCCTCAATGTTCTTCACCTAGGTTTAATTGCCATTTGTGAGCAGGGATCATCGGGACACTGTTCCGTCAGTGTTTCCAGCCCTGTTGTTTTCCTGCATGTTGTTGGTCACAGGACTACATTTGTTGCTGTGGTTTGCATCACCCTCTCATCTCGCCGAGGCGCGGTGTAAACGGGTGGGAAGCGGGAGCACAGATTAGGCCTGTGTTGCACTTGTGTAGGTATGCCCCGGAGGTGCGTGTGATTTCGTTTTCAAGTCAGCCTGCGTTTGAGAACGAGCTCGTACAGAAACTTTCTCTGCCGTTTCCTATTAATGCTCCCTTTCTGCGATATATTGGGCATCTTCAAACGGGCCGATCTGTCTGCTGTGGAATGTAGCGGTTCCCAGTGAGTGCTGTAATTGGGGACCTCGGAGGAGAGGAGAAAATTCGATTCGAAGATGAATTAATTCTTCCTGCCTTTATCCAATGCCTTGTTCAGAGGTTCTCTTTGGTCAGAGTGGACTGGATCAATTCACTTAGTGCAGCAACAGACGACTGAGAAACAGACCCAGAAACTCTCAGACTGAAATATGAGTTAATTACATGAATTTTGTTTAAAACCTCATCAATGTTTAAAAAAAAAAAAAAAAAAAAGGAGGAGGAAAAATTGAGCCACTGATGGTGAGGCTCGACCCTAAATGGTAAAGGTCTCACGAGTCCGCGACCCAGTCTGGTAATGGACCGGTGTATAATGGATACCAGCGGGTCTAATGATTGCTGCAGCTAATGTTCCATTTTATGTCGATGTAACACACGGCCACGTCGCAGCCCCAGGCTTCTGCTTTCTGTCTTCTTGGCATCAATTTTGCTTCAATTGCACCCAAACAGATTTTCTTTTTTATTAAACCATTTGTTCTGTAGGGAAAAATATCCAGGTTTATTCCATAATGCTGCAATAAGTGCAGGACCAGAGCTCAGGTAAATTTACCAACTATTCTGAAGTGAATTAGAGCACAGACTGATAGAACAATGACAGACAACAGATGATAAAGTATGATAGAAAAGTAACTTTATGATTAAAAGTGACTGCGTTGCCATGCAAAAGTGTTTATTGCTTTATCAGACAGGTTGTGCTTTAGCTGTGACTACAGCTACAACACATTTAATACCTGTGAAAGAGGAGAAGCAAACCCTAAATTTAGTATTTCCCAGTTGAAGCAGATGCAATGTGTGTCATCACACAATATGTTGCATGCTCAGAAGGTTCGAAACAGCTGAAGTGATAATGTTTCCGTTTCCTTTTCTGTGAAACAACTGTCTTTCTCGGTACACAGCCGTGTTGCTCTTTTGTGCTCATTTCATTTTTAATTTTTCGCCTGCTAACCTAACTTAATGCACGTTTCTGTTCTGTCTAATCTAATAACATCAGTGACGCGCTCTTTGCTTGTGGGTTGCCATGGCTACCATCTCTGGGACAGTGTTGCCTGCTGAGTAGGAACTGCGTGGGGCACGCTTGTGTTCCTTTTGCTGCTTCTGCCAGTGTGCTGTTGTGTGTATGTGAATCCCAATGATATGTATGATTACACTATTATAATGCACCATTAAGAACAAAGCGTTTGTGCTGGGTTTGCTGGGGAGTATGACGTCCTCTGACTAATGTCCTCTGACAGGTGCTCTTAGCATCTGTGTGTGCGTGACGGTGCATCTGAGGCAGGAGAGGAGGCCATTTTTATACAGTACCTTTGTGGTTGCAGTTCACAGAATGAAAATGGAATTGTGTGTGTGTGTGTGTGTGTGTGTGTGGATGAAGGATGTTTATTTGTGCAGACTGTGGGACCCTTAGCAGGGGAAATGCTTTCATAACCAAGATGAGCTTCTATAAAAATTCAGGGTTAATTCTCCTGCAGACAAAAGGTCAAATGCTTCACTAAATGGTTTTTTTTTTTCTCTGCCTCTCTCTTCTTCCAACCCTGCTACTCCCCACCTTCATTTACCTGCCCTCGCTCTTAACCCGTGCTCCTTGTCCTCCTCCTCTTTCTGTCCTTCCTGCAGCTGGTTGGTGGCGAATTTGACCTGGAAATGAACTTCATCATCCAGGAGGCGGAGAGCATCGGCTGCATGGTGGAGCTGCTGTCCCACTGTGAGGTCACATGCCAGGCCGAGATCTGGAGCATGTTCACCGCCATCCTCCGCAAGAGCGTGCGCAACCTGCAAACCAGCACCGAGATCGGCCTCATCCAGCAGGTGCTGCTCAAAATGAGCACGGTGGACGATATGATTGCAGGTAATGCAGGTAATAAGTTGGACGCATACAGGTGGCACGTGAATGCATCATTTGTTTAAGACAGGAATGAAAAGTCTGGATGGTACCAGTCTATACAAAATGTTGTGACCTTTGACCCTTGTTACTTTCCATTTTAATGCTTTCATACATGAGTACATGCATATAGAACTAGTTCACCACCGCTCTGCTATCCGCCGGTTCCTGCTTCCATCTGTAATTGTTGCCCTTGATCTTCTCATGCTTGAACTAGTAAAAACATTTTGAAGAGGCCAAGCTAATTATAAAGAAAAATGCATTTTCCCTTTCTAATCTTCTGGCAATTTGTTACTTTAATCTTCCATTTTTTTTTTTTAATTATTTATTTTTTCATGTGGTGCAGTGAGATTACACAAGATGTTTTTCAGAATTGAAGTACCGTGTTTTCATAGGGCGCACTGGGTTATAGGGCACGGTTACTGTATTTAACATGTACTTAAGGTTCTCATGGTGTCCTCAACTACGTCCGCCTTACAACAACACAATAGGCGCACCGGTTCATAGGGCGCCGGCACGGTGAGACACACCGGTGAAACACGCCGGTGAGACACGCACGCAAGTGTGTGTTTTTAACAAGGCAGCGGGAGCAAAACTGAGTTTGGTTGTGATTCATGGATCTTAAATCCTCTGGCGGCTGCTCGGTCCCCACGATCCTCCTCGGAGCTGATCGCCTCCAGGTTAAACTGGGCTTCATCAGCGTCTCTGCCGGTTTCAGGGTCGCCGAAACACCGATGTTCAGCATCACGCTCACACCGGCGCTGGTGTCCGTTAGACACAAGCCACGCCCACACTTCTCCCTTTAACGTTCTCATGGTGTCCGTTAGATACAAGCCACGCCCACACTTCCCCCTTTAACGTTCTCATGGTTCTCATGGTGTCCTCAACTACGTCCGCCTTACAACAACGCCGTTAGACGCACCGGTTCATAGGGCGCCGGCACGGTGAAACAGGCCGGTGAAACACGCCGGTGAAACACGCCGGTGAAACGCGCCCCAAGTGTGTGTTTTTAACAAGGCAGCGGGAGCAAAACTGAGTCTGGTGGTTCTTTACTGAAGTCGCTCTTCCAACTCGGCCACCTCGCCTCGTTTCCGCGGAAACTCGGCGGCGTCTTCCGGACCTGCCGGAGCAATTCACGCCCACACTTCTCCCTTTAACGTTCTCGTGGTGTCCTCAACTACGTCCGCCAAACAAAACACCATAGTAGGCGCACAGCACCATAGGGCGCACCGCACATTTTGGAGAAAATTTATGACTTTTAAGTGCGCCTTATGGTCGTACAAATACGGTATATCATTATTAAAACAACACCATAACATGTTTAGGCTTCTACTCTGTGACTCGTCTTTTTTATTATACCTATATGGACAGATTTTACAGAAATACAGATAGTGATTGGCTGCAGCGTCTTACCAAGGTTACACAGGGTCAATGATGTTACCCTTGATTTTTTTTTTTTTTTTTCCCAAAGATTGGGTTTTTCTTACTGTGGTGGATGTGTGTGTATTTGCCCCGCAGTCACACATCCATAACATCGTGCCGGTGTGGCAGAGGCAGTATAATGGCCTCAGTGTGTCTCTGCCTGCAGAGGCCTTGATTGTGAAGCAACACATACACAGCCGCCTCTTTACGTTATCATATTAACCTTGACTTTGTTGTAACGGTGCCTTAAAGCGCCCCTCCTGTCTTCCCTTTCCTTGGTGTCCCCACTGTCCTGTCCTGCAGACTACCGCAGGATTATTTGCTTCATAATTTCAATGACTTATTGCTGCTCCCCACAGCAAACTCAGGGCTCAAACCAGTTTAATGCCCGTTTTGTCCGATTCTCTTTTATTAATTACCTATTTAGATGGTTTGAATCTAGGATGTTATGTATTGCTGCTCTCTTTTACAGCACCCCAGTCAGGCAGCGTCCTGCATTATTCCCTTTTGCTGCACTCTGGCTAATGATATATTGTGAGAAGACTGCTCACACCCAGCAGGCCTGATGGGGAAAGGGGCCTTTGTATGCAGATTGCCTGGCTCAGAGCGGGCTGGGCTGCATCCCTGTGCCATCTCCTCACTGATCTGCTGTGGCCATGTGAAGTGAAAGCCAATGAGGCACGAAGGTCACCTTTGATTGAACAAATGTCTTTTAGAACAATGTACTTTTAAATTATGTTTCCATATCAATGGGAAAATTTAACAACCTCTGTTTCTTAAGCTCAAGCTCTATCAATAGATTATTTAGCTAGTTTTAGGTTTGTTTGTTCTTTTAATTGAACTTGGAGTTTCGATCATTCAATTATTGGTTGGATACCAGTGTGTCCAGGAAAAATCTGACCCGGACACAGCGTAAAAGCTCAGGTGACAGCCTGGGTGTATCTCGTCATTAGAAAACTGACTTCACTCGCCCATGGTCCCTCTGTTGTGCTAACTTTCATCCATTGCCTGTGTTTCAGACCTCCTGGTGGACATGCTGGGAGTCATGGCCAGTTACAGCATCACAGTCAAAGAACTGAAGCTGCTCTTCAGTATGCTGAGGGGAGAGAACGGCATCTGGGTGAGTAAAACCCAGAAGTGGGTTAATGGTACTGGGGAGTGTTTTAGTTTGACTTATATTTGCCTGTAGTATTATCACCATCAGCAGCAATAATGCAGTAAATGCTTTCTTTTTCTCTTGCTTTAAAGGTTAGTGTGTTATTTTTGTGTGGAGTCGGATGTGGGAAAATTGAAGGCAACATACACACATCTTCTTCTGTGGCTGGGTTGTGTCAAGCCAGTGGCTTTCTCATTAAACAGGCTGCAATGTCAGCTGATGTAGCCATCTTTTAATCTTTTAGCAGATATCGGTGTTGTTCCTTTCATAGTACTGCGCAAAGGAAAACAATCTCTATAGATTATTTATAAGTAAGCATTGATGAACGTGAGGTGGAAGCCTTTGCCAATTGCTCCTCTGGTTTATGTCTTTCTGTCACTTGGTTTGTTGACTCCGAGTGTTTTAAAACCAAACAGCAGCTATGTTGGGTGATGGCGTGAGGCTGAAACTTCGGCCCAGCCATCCGTCCTCTCTGGGAGGTTAGTGAGGTGTACCAGCTGTCTGAGAGGCCTTGGCAGCTGCTAGCTTAAGTCAATACAGCCTAGCCCCTTCTCATCAATCTCTCCTCTACTGAGGCTTTAGGACAACAGCCATCAGCGAACTCCGGCCGCTGATGGCTGGTTCACAGCAAGGCCGCCATCCATCCTTCCACTTCTCCCTCTGTATCTCCGTCCACCAGTATCCATCACCGCCTCACCTACCTCAACCCATTTTTCCAACTTTTCCAATCCCTCCTCCCCCACCTGCTCTCCCCAGAGAGAAGGATCGATTAAGGGTTGCCATGGTAATGATGGAATGTTGTTGGGAGAGGGCAGAGGTGATTGAAGAGTTATTGATCCGGTGTGGTAGAGGTGTGATGTCACACCATGTTTTTATTAGAGTCTGTGATTGTGGGTATCTGTCACACATGAGAGTCACTTTCTCCTCTCCTCCTATCCTTCCTGTCCTCTTCTGTCCTTCCCTTTCTTTGTCTTTTTTTTTCTTTGCAGCCAAGACATGCTATCAAGCTTCTGTCAGTGTTGAACCAGATGCCTCAGAGACACGGTCCTGACACCTTCTTCAACTTTCCAGGTCGCAGTGCAGCAGTAAGTCTGACCAAGTCACAAACGTGCACACGCCCGGGAGTCTGAATAAAAAAACAATTAGGCAATTTATGCAAACCCCGAAAGATAAATCTGTCATCAGTGCAACAGTGGGGCCCAAGTTGACACGTTTCAGGGCTTGACCTTGTCGGATTTCAACCATGTCTGTCTGATCCTGATAAATATTGGAGTAACAGTTTTCTAAACTAAAGAAGAGATTAGCCAGAGAAGGTGGGTGCAGCCACCACTTTTTTTCCCTCACACATATTTTTATAGCTTACTGACTGCAATATAATACACGCCCCTATAAATAACTTTTTTCACCTGCTGAGTAAATGTAATGTTTTGAAATAGTATATACTTGAAATATATGGGTTTTTCTTTTCTGAAAACCAACAACCTTTCCTATAATTTAGTGTATGCCCACCCATCTATGTTATTAATCATTTAAAAATGAATGTGTTTAGGGACATTTTACACATACATAGAATCATTTATGCCTAAATTTAATCTACCGTATCGGCAAAATGAAATCATTTAGAAATAACAGCGTTAGCGGCACTCTGCAACACCAGGCATAATAATGAAGCTCCATTCATCCCTCCACGATGCTGAGTCCTGGAGGAAAATGTCACACACTATAGCACACACATTTTCCATCCCTCAGAATCAGCCTCAGAATTCCAGACTCAACAGACAGAAGGTCATTTCCAATATAAGGCAGATAACATTTAAAAGCTTATTTTCTTTTTGCCCTTGAAATACAAAATGCAAAAAATTGAATATGAATTCTGTTCAATAATCAAGTGAATAATAGAATAAGAAAGTACATTTGAGGAGGTAAATGTGATCCACTGAATGCTTTTCTCTATAGGCCATTGCATTGCCACCAATAGCCAAATGGCCTTACCAGAACGGATTTACTATCAACACCTGGTTCAGACAGGATCCACTCAACAACATCAACGTGGACAAAGACAAACCTTACCTCTACTGGTGAGTCCAACACTTTGCTGGCTATGCCAAACATACAGTATATACATATATAACTTGTGAAATGAGGATTTGAATTAAATTAGAAAGCAGTTTTTTTGTTTAAGTGATGAATTGCCTCCAAAACGTAACAAATAGGTGTATATAAAGTAGCTTGAAATTGGCATGTTCAAACAAAGAGCAAATATCCCAAAAGTGTATTTAAACTTGAGATAAACACTTAGCTCATG
>CAAE01014601.1:261975-274269 GCA_000180735.1 Tetraodon nigroviridis
CAGCGTTAAATGTCAAGGTGTTGCCTAATGTGTGCAGCCTCTTGTTTTTTTTTTTAATTTGCCACACACTTGCTCACCACTGCTGCCTTTGCTGCTTAAAGTGTGAGCTGTTAGCCAACCAGGCTTAGGTTTGACCTTTTATTTAAGTGAAATTCCCTACTCCGATGCTCTCTTTCCATCTATATTGTCCCTTTCTTCCACATTGCAGTTTTGTTCTAGTGTATTCTCTGGAAATGAAAAGTGTCAACATGTAATTTGGTTTCCTTAGTAACAGTCCAATATGGCGTGGGGTGATGGGGTTGGGCTTTTCTCCCCCAGTCCTGGCCTCTTCATCCTCTATAATACCCGACTCACTTGAGAGGGATTTATGCTTTCTGGCTTTGTTTTGGGTGTGATCTTGGACCTATTTTCGAAGCGACCTCTTCAGTTTGGTGAAAGGAGCGTGGCTGCATGAGACTAGGTTTTACATGCAGGTTTGGAGTGCAGGCAGGGAACCATTATGGGAGAAAAATGGAAGGAGGGAGATTAGCAATTTTCTACAAGCCTGTGATCTGAAACTCCTGATGCTGCTGCAGAGAAAGTATTTCCGCTGCTTTTGAAAATCCTCTTTGTGTGCTGGCTAAAAGAGAAAAACCTATGTGAGAATGTTCTGCTTGTATTTACTGCATATTTATGACTGATAAATATGTATGCTGATGTAACTTGTTTTTTTTCTTTTGTTTTTTCTTTGTATTGATTGGTGATCTTCAAATACGTTTCCACGTAGACGCCACCGTTTTTGTTTAGTCTTGTCATTTACATGATCTGAACTTTTTGAAGGACATTTGCACTGACTATTTTTCTGATGATTTGCAGTTTTCGCACCAGTAAAGGAGTTGGCTACTCGGCTCACTTTGTGGGAAACTGCCTCATCGTAACATCCCTGAAGTCAAAGGGAAAAGGCTTTCAGCACTGTGTGAAATACGATTTTCAACCTCGCAAGGTGAGAACGTTAACCACACGTGCAAACGTGGGCACAACCGAATGAAAACTCATCTATCCCGATATCTGTTCTTCCAGTGTTGAAGTAATGGGCTCATCTTGATATACTGTGTCAGTTCAGACCCACACACTGCTACTATCAGCACCACCTACACTCAGACACACTTAATAAACACACCAGCTTCTGCTGACCAGTTAAAATCTGGCTGCCTAACGATGTTCCTAGTGGGGAACACTTTGAACAATTTAAAAGTCAAGGTTCTTGTCTGCATTTTGTCCACCGCGTGCATCTGTGGGTTAGTGTTTTGGTCTGGGTGGGTGACACCAGGCATGTATTATCCCCCACAATGCAAACACCAGCAGAAATCCTTCTCTCCATTACAGTTTTCCCTCCAAGGATCCTATGTGCATCATCATGCAGGGATGAAACAATACACACAATCCACACACATACACACACACACACAAACACACACACACGCGACCACCTGCACATTTTAATGGTGTTTTAATATACAGGACAGCACACGTGAATGAACGAGGTCACTTCCTGCTGTTTGGGGAGGTTTTTTTTAGTGACTTACAGACAAGCTTGACAAAGGAAAAAAATCTTGGATGGTGAGTGGGACAAAGAAAGTGTGCAGGGGTTTGCTAACATGGTACTTTCAGATGTGAGATAAGCCTTGTAAAAAGTGCTTCTGAAAACATACGGTGAACAAAAGTTACTCTGTACCTCAGACAACATTAGACATGCCTCAGTCAACCGAAGAGAGAGGAAACCGATTGCAGTGTGATGTGAGGCATCGCCGTGTGTTAATTTGTTCTGATTTATCTCATCGCCGCTTTGCTAATGGGCTTGTCTTTGTTTCAGTGGTACATGATCAGCATCGTCCACATCTACAACCGTTGGAGAAACTCCGAGATTCGTTGCTATGTGAACGGCCAGCTGGTCTCCTATGGTGACATGGCCTGGCATGTCAACACCAATGATGTAAGAGAGTTGCAGGGGGAAAACGTAGCATTCTGCATTATTATTTCTTTAAAACACACTTGAGCATAGACACATTTAACATAAAATATAGCGTACATTTTTCTTTCAGCCCCAGAACTCTTGGCTCAGGTTGTTCTCTCCTATGGTGCTACTGGCAGGTGTTTGATGTTTGCCCTCTGCATCTGTGAGCTGGTGCACAGACGCCCTTGGGCTTTTTTCCAGCAAACTTCATCCAAATTCCAACTTCAAACTTTTCCTGTTAACGGGGGACAGGTTGCCATTACATCTCGATTACAACTTCTATTTGTTGGGCTTTTTCATATTGCTGCCGTTACAATTTTTTGAAATATATTTTTCTGCTCAAGAAACACATTAGCTTTTGGTTACAAAGTCTTTCAGTTCAGAAAGGTAATAAAAGTTAAACAGAGTGAAGCAGTAG
Source organism: Tetraodon nigroviridis (assembly GCA_000180735.1). Lineage (NCBI taxonomy): Eukaryota > Metazoa > Chordata > Actinopteri > Tetraodontiformes > Tetraodontidae > Tetraodon > Tetraodon nigroviridis. The sequence continues at coordinate 264,387 of CAAE01014601.1, forward strand.
GGAACCGGGCTATTGCGAGTTGGGGTTTTTTTGTAAAAAATGTATCTACTAGTTATTCCTCACAGGAGTAATGTAATTGCAGTGATTTGTGTAAAAAGATGTGTTTCTATTTTTTTTTCATTGCCAGAGCTACGATAAGTGCTTCCTTGGTTCATCAGAGACGGCGGACGCTAACAGGGTGTTTTGTGGTCAGCTGGGAGCTATTTATGTGTTCAGCGAAGCTCTCAATCCCGCTCAGATCTTTGCTATTCACCAACTTGGCCCAGGATACAAGGTGAGGGAGCGTTTTCTAATTACACACTCCTCTCTGTATTCTCTACATCCCGTGCACATCGCTATGGCAGCAACTTACCTGGGCATCATGTTAGTTTCCTAAGATGGATGTACAAATTTGCCGCTTAGAATTATGAAATCAGGGTTTTCCCCATGAAAACCAAAGGGGATTCTTGGCAAAGATGTGTGTGAAGTTGATAAAAACATGACTCTGCCATGTCTTCCCATGTGTTTGCAGGCTGTTGTTGACAGCTGAGATGCTGCAGCACCTCACCAGCTGCCTGCTAGTTGTTTTGGCGAACTCGTTTTGGCCTCGCTCAGTGGAAGTGTTCCCAACTGTCAAGTCCCCCCTCCCCCTAACCCTAACCGTGCAGATATCTGCTGTTGCTGATGTGCCGCCGTTGTTGTGATACCAAAATGTGGCTCTAAAGATGTTATATCTGGACGTACTGGGAGAGGCAGTTTTACCAAGGGCACTCTGAAACGCTCACGTATCAACTCTTTGACCGTCCGTATAGATAATGACGTATTTTCTGGCCAGAGGAGTGCACAGTCCTAATGACCGCATGCTTGCTGTTTTGGAGGTTTTGTGGTGAGGAATACTGATTCTGCTGTCTGTTTCACTCCATGGTTTCCGCGGTCTGATCGGTCAGATGATTGCCTCTCTGTGTGGTGCAGAAAGAGCTTCTCGGCTCCCACCAGAAAGAGGACATTGAACGACTCTTTGCTCAGCCAAATCCCCAAGCGCTGGTACCACAATGATGAGAGAACTTGGCTGAAAAGGAAAAAAAGGATGCGAGTGGGACTCGGCTGCCTGACGCAGCGGCCACCAGGATGCTGATGTGTAAAGATGGCGAGTTTCTCCTGCCTAATTTCAGCTGAGGAGGACTGTAACAACAGTTACTGCAGAGTGAACGTGTGTGTGTGTGTGTGTGTGTGTGTGGGTGGGAGTTTTTCAGCTATATGAAGCCTCTTTTTGAGCCTCTGTCAGTCTTCTTCTTCTTCTTCTTCTCCTTCAGTAATGAAGGGCAAAAAGCAGACGGACAGACTCGATCTGCTAAACAAGCCTTCAGCACAGCAAGGATCTTCAAGGTCTTCTAGGGCGATGTGCGCCACACTGACTTACACGCTGCTTTTACTGACTAAATCTGTCTTCAGCAATAACATGCTGCTCTAATAGCAAGAAGAAGATGGATATAACTGATTCTTTTTTATTAAAACACCTCTTTATTGCCTTCTTGTGTATGTTTTGTGTGTATACCCTCCTGCTCATGTCATTGAGTTGGTGTTGTCCAGATGTCCTCCTCGCAGGACACTGCCAGCATGGCCTCAGTGTGATTAATGCACCATGTAGGTCTTTCATGTTGTGTGTTTGTGTGTTTCTACTGTGCATCTGTCAGCTCTGTTTCACTCTTTTTACCCACTGAGTTTTTATATTTTACCTAAGAGCCTTTTATTCACCAACGTAGATTAGGTGCAATTAGACAGGTTTTGAATGTAATTACATGTGTAGTTAGTTTAAGTATCTCATCATGCTGGCTGCATTTGTGAAGTAAAATGACTTTAAGGTAACGAAAAACGACATTGGGCTGCCTGTTTTATAGCTTCTATTTGAAAAAAATCTCAGCTTTGATTTACACATTTAAAACAATTGTTTTTTTACACAATGCAAAGGTTTCCTTATCAAAACAAACTGCATTCTAATTAGGATTTCCCAGTGATTCTTCACAGAACTTTAAATGTATACATCTATATTTTTAACATAGCTGTTCACTTTAACCTCTATTTAACTGTGTGTGTGTATGTGTGTGAGAGTGTTTCTGTTTCTGGAAAGTGCACTTCATATCTTAAATTTACTGATTTATGCAGGAAAGCTTTTGTGCACCTTTGATTTTAATAATTGGAAAGAATGAATAAATCCCCAAAGTCGGTAAAGACCACAGATTCGTATCTCTCCGTGGCGATAAGGACGTTGCACCGCAAATCTGTATTCTTCAGATGCAATTTTTACACGGTGTGAAATTTTATGCTGCATGTTTAAAGGGCCCAGGGCATATTCTCCACATCAGATGTCGGATAGAAGGTGCGGAACAAGGCGGGCCTACAGGTCTGTCAGCAGCCTGGGCCTTTCCTGTGTAGCCGTCTGAGGAAGGTACCCAGGGATGCAGCTGCTTGAAGAGAAGAACAGCCCCTGCCTGAAGCTGGAAAAAAAAGGTGGCGGAGTACTCAGTGGCCGTACACCTGAAAGGATTTCTGTCTGTTGGAAACTCAGCCGGCCGTACGAACAGACACATGCAAACCTGCAACCACCACTCGCCATCCGCAAGATCACTTATTTATTTAGAAATTTTCCTTGACTTGGCGCTGAAAAAGGTTATCTGCCACTGCCTGGCTGACAAACATTTGCATGCCCTTAATTAAAAAAAATTTAAAACAAAAACAACAATTTCTTTCTTTGAGTTAGCAGAGAAAAACCATGAACCTCTGTGTTGACTTAGTTTATGTGTCAGACAAACATGTCTTGCCATGTGACTGTGTCCTTCGTGAGTGTTTTTTCTACTGGGGACAGTGTGTTAGGACTGTTGACTGCCTCTCTCCCACACATCCGCTCCCTCTGTACATCTCTTTTTCCTGGCTAATTGAATTATCGCCTGGGTTAGCGCAGTGTTCATTAGGCTAATGCGTGGTGTTTACACAATGCTCAGGCCGCAATTAAACAGACGGTTGTGAGCATTGCGCATGATTCACATCCATACACTTGTCCTGCAGATTTGGGTCTTTTTTTCATGTGACCTTTGCTTTTGTCTTTTTGTCTGCAGAGCACTTTCAAGTTTAAATCTGAGAGTGACATCCACCTGGCGGAGCACCACAAGCAGGTGCTGTACGATGGAAAGCTGGCCAGCTCCATCTCCTTCACCTACAATGCCAAGGCAACAGACGCCCAGCTCTGCCTGGAGTCCTCTCCCAGAGAAAACCCCTCCATCTTTGTGCATTCACCACACGCCCTCATGCTCCAGGTCAGAGAGCCTTTAGCCGAGCGTCCATCATTCAGAGCCTTTCATCAACCATCAGATCAGCAACTCCTCTGTGAATGATTGAGCTGAAACTAGACTGATTATCTAGCCCGATTGTCAATATCGGCCTCACTCGCCTTCCTGAGAAATTACAGTTGTGCTGCGTGGGCTTGGAGGTGGAGGTTTATCATGAGAGTTGGTGATTTATTGTCAGTTACAAGTCATATATTGACACTGTCGAGTCTTGAAAAGTAACAAGTCTAAACAAATTTGGGAGAAAACAGAGCAGTAAAAACCAAGATGTTTGTGTGTTCTGTAATGCATTCCTGTCAGCACTAACAGCCCATGTGGTCCACAGGATGTAAAGGCCATCGTCACCCACTCCATCCACAGTGCCATACACTCTATAGGAGGCATCCAGGTCTTGTTCCCTCTTTTCGCTCAGCTGGACTACAAACAACTCAATGACAGTAGCGTGGACACCACAGTCTGGTGAGCCCTCTGTTGAAGTCCACCCAGCACTGACGTATGATTTTAGTTGAATGTGGGCACATTTTGATTGTTGTTTTACATTACATAGTGCAGCTAAACTCTAAACAAAAAAACCCACTATGTGACCTACGACAAATGTGTAAGTTATTTTCTCATTAGAACGCTGAAGCTCTGATGCAGGAGAGAGCTGTCTAATGACAGAAAACACGGTGCGTGAGTGTGAAAGGAGAGTTTTGTGCTTTCCCTCGGCAGCGCTGGCACGAAAAAGGCAGAGGCTGTGTTGCTCTCGCTCCCAGATCATCCTGATACCGACTCCTATCACATGAGCTTTAATGCAGTTACTTATCAGGCTTCGTCTTCACATCATGTCAGCTGCAGTCACACAATCTGTCAAATATCTGGAAGACAGTGATTGTCAACCGAAACACATTCGCTTAGTAATGTAAATAAGGAGGCGTAGAAGAAGAACGTGCAGAAAGGGCTTGTTGCTAGCAGCGCTAGTGCGGTCTGTGTGTGACGGAGTGTGTCTTGCAGCGCCACCCTGCTGGCCTTCCTGGTGGAGCTGCTGAAGAGCTCAGTGGCCATGCAGGAGCAAATGCTGGGAGGGAAGGGCTTCCTGGTGATTGGGTACCTGCTGGAGAAGGTAAGAACAAGGCCCTCAACAAAACCAGTTTTTCTGGCATGTGTGCATACAAGCTGCGCACCGTGACCTCCTCATTATGGTTTTTTTTAGGTTGAAACAGGGCTATATTTACAGGCTATAAGTGACATCTTTCTGTCTGTTTTCCAGTCGTCCAGAGTCCACATCACCAGGGCTGTACTCGAACAGTTCTTGTCCTTTGCCAAGTATCTGGATGGTTTACCTCACGGAGCGCCGCTCCTCAAGCAGCTCTGTGACCATGTCCTCTTCAATCCAGCCATCTGGATACACACTCCTGCCAAGGTGTGTTCCTTTTTTTTCTCAATGTTCAGTGTTCAGTGTTTGGCTCTGTGTTTTGTAACATCGCTACAAAAAAAAAATTACAAAAGCAATCTCAGTGAGAGGATTAATGGAATAAAACACTTTAAGAATGTACAACAGACATAAAAAGATGGATAAATCAACAATTTTCACTTTTCCGGGTTCTTGAGAGCTTTTAGTTTTTGAGAACTAAAAAATACCAATACACATATTTGGTGTGTATGTATTATAATCCAAGCCGCATTTTGTCTTGGACACATGCTGACCATTCAGTATCAACAACAATAGAGGACTTTGTCATGACTCTTCCTGTGTCCTTTGGGAGTTAGGAGGTTTCATAATTGGGAAAATGATTCTGTTCAAAACCAGTTCCAAAGAACCTTGAAATGTTCTTTGGCCTTTAAACATCAGACTTTCCTCCCAACCTGCACGTGTTTTAAATAGCTGTTGCATTCAGGTGACAGTTGTGTTTGTGAATGTAAATTGTTGGAGCCTGAGTCCGTCAGAACTGCACTGGATCCGTGTGGCCGGTGGGGGGAATGTAGCCCATCGTGCTCCAAAGAAAAGTTCAAAAAGATGAAGAGGACTGAGGGAGCGACAGCTCGGTGGCCATTATCTTCGATACTCATACAACAAAAGAGGTTGCAGGGCTCAGAGAGAATAGCTGGCTCATCATGCAGGGACAAGAGAAACACCCCTGAAAGAAACAGGAGTGACATTTGGGAAAAAAAAGGCCTCGGGACAAGAAAGAAGGGGTTGTGGTTTTTTCTCCTCACTTTCTAAATTAGACGTGATGATCCTGACATTCCCAAAGGCCCAGTCAGCTCCTGCTCCCATTATTTTCAGAACTTCCTGACTCCCTGCCTGCTCCCCCCTGACCGTGAGATATGATTGGCTGGTGGTTAGAGAGGAACTCTCCAAGGCACGCTGGAGTTAAAATGGGAGAACTGCAGCTGAGCTGCTGCTGTTGCTGCTTGGTGGGAAAAAGAAGAAAGCAAATCTGGCCTTTGAAACACTTCTAAGTGGTGTGTCTGTCTAATGCAAATAGTGTTTTTCGCCTTTTATTGAGTGGCAGCTGTCTGTAAACACTGTGCGACTTTCGAATCCAACGGTAACTGTAGCATTCCCATCCCCACTGAGACTCATTATTTTTCATTTTCCAGAGTAAGGTTATCACTTAATTATTGGCATGAATACTATTAGACTTAAAAAAGTCACATCTGGAGCTCATCTCCTATCTTTCAAAACGTCTCCCCAGCTTCATGTTAGGATAAAGACTTGTTGTCTCCACCATTCACACCGCGGAGACTTGTTTGTTGCCAACTTTTGCTGCAGCTGTGTGAAAATGTGTGATTTTTAGCAGCACAATCGAGCTGCACTGAATATGTAACTGAAGATAAACACTTCACATCAGTGTGTAAAGTGTAATTTAACGAAACCCACTTTAGTCAGGGCTTTTTTTGCACCAGTCCAGCTGTTATGTGGTGTGTTCAGGCCAATTACACTAGAGTGATTTACATCTGTTGAACATAGCTGCCACTTGAAGGCCGATCTTTAGCATAACGGTCACTGTAATGTGCATAGTGATTTGTCGTGTGAGGTACACGGAGACCTATTGGTATTAATAAAGGAAACAGGCAGGACTGCAGTGGGGAAGGAGGAAAGAAGGAAATGAGCATTTTAGAGCATCCTTCTTAAATGTCAATGCTGCACAAGAAGCAGCCGCAGTGCTACATCACTTCAGAGATCAAAATCAGCACAAGGCAGAACACGCCTGCAACAAAGCTGCACATATTAAAAAACCAGGAGCACTTGATGTGTGCCAGCAGCCTGTGACTGTGTGCCTGCCTAAATCTGCTGCTTTATCAGTCCGTGGATAAACGTGTACACGCAGGTCCAGCTGTCCCTCTACACGTACCTGTCCTCGGAGTTCATCGGCACCGCCACCATCTACAGCACCATCCGCCGCGTCGGCACCGTCCTGCAGCTGATGCACACTCTGAAATACTACTACTGGGCCGTCAACCCGCTGGAGTGCAGTGGAATAACCCCCAAAGGTCTCGGTATGTTCACAAACCCCGCCGTCTGCCTCTACAGCGGGGTCAAATCTGGGTTTGAAAACAATGTTTTCATGTAGTACTGGCTGTATTTATTTGTCATGTGTTTACTTATTACATTGTTCATCGTTATTATTACACTTGGAAAAAAACAAGTGCTATTTAAAGTACTTTAGGCTCCATACAGCTATCAAATGTCAAAGTGATTGTCCTGGAGTGAGAGAAGGAGTGAGTACACCTACACATGTTTGTGTTAGTGTCAGTAAAGTTTCAATATTCCTAAATTCTAGTATAAAGTAGTGACTCAGTCAGAATGCTTTAATTGGAGGCGCTGCAGATCTCCCAGGAATCGTAGGAGAGACATTGACGCTCATATCTAACAATCAAAGAAGAAACTTGAGCTGAGTTTAATTTCACCGTCGTTCATCTGAGAATAAGCATCATGAGAAAGCTTTTTATCCATTGTTGCAGCATCCAAGTTGTCTAATTTGTGCTGTAATGCATTCAAAAAGCACTTAACATGAGTGCACAGACGAGAAAATACTCCACCAAAGCATCTGAGTTTGGATCTCATGTGCTTGGAGCATGCCTGACCCCCTACACCCCGCTGAAATCCCAACACTCAACGCAAACAAGGTTTGCAAACACTCATTGCCAATAAGCCCTAATGAATAATGGCGTTTTCAATTTGTTGAGTTTGTATTTTTCTTGAATTATTTTTATTTTTGAGAACCAAACTAGTAATTAAATGGGCTAATCTAAATTTTTTTTATTACAAATACACATCAATTTTGTTGGGGCCAGCAGAGGCTGTCTGCTTTAATCGGCTTCTCCTGCTTGTTGGGACCCTCCGCAGAGGGAGTGTGCATCTCACGTTGCCACAGCAACGCGTGCGTTTGATTGGCAGGTGTGGGGGGATTGGAATTCTTAATCAAGTCTGTCCTGCTGGGTGTGTGTTTGGCAGTCGTGCTGTTTCACCACTGGGACTGGCTCTATGAAGAGGCTCCGATAACAGCAGCAATTAGCCTCAGGCGCACGGCCAAACACACTCTCAAAGCTAACGCCGGTACAGTCTTACTGCCTTTAGAAGTCTGCATATTTGCACCATCGATGACAAAGCAAGAGTGTGATAGGCGGTAAATAAATTAATTTGCATAGTAATGGGCAGATATTTGAGCGTCCAATTGGATTAGCAGAGAGGAATGTCTTTAAGTGTACCCTGGCGTGATGCATTTGGGTGTGCGCTCCTAAGCACATTAGAAATACAATACAAGCTTTTAGACATTGTACAAAGTACTTCATGTTGTTGATGTTGGTTACACATTTATTCTATTTTAGTCAAGAAGTGGGTTTTTTTCAACGATTAAATAATTTATTTTATCTATTTTATCTAAAAATTCAAAACCTTTAAATTATTAATAACAGAATGTCAGTATTTTTAGAATAGTCACAGACATTTGTGGGAGGATGAAACCACTGAGTCAGTGTAACAGGTTGCAACAGAAGTGGTTCTGATTTTAAAACTAAATACTTTGGAAGAGGTTTAACGGTGACCTCTCTTGGCTGGATCTCGTGGATGACGCAGAGATCTGTATCTGTGATGATGGTTGTCTTCACCTCTGCACCAGCCTGCACCATCTAAACACCTCAGGGAGGTGCATCACAAGAGGTTGGGCCAGTGTCAGTGTCATGTATTTTTGGGTTTCTGAAGTCAACCAAACACCTACGCACAAATGAAAACTGAAAATGCGCGTTCAGTCTTGCAGTTTCCTCACATTCTCTGCATTTGCTGCTCCTTTAAAGATTAGCTTTTTGAGCTGCCGAGCAGTCTGATAGCAGTTTGAATTTGGTGAGCAGCTTTCCTTAGAGATCACGGTGTCAGCAGTTGTAGCTTTTTATGTTGTCTTGTTGACATGGAATCCATCCAATTCCAAACACCCTGAGCTAGCAGAGTGACATGAAGAAAAATGCAGACATTTCTGCATTTTTATTGGGCTCAATAAAACTAACAAACCTCTGCCGGCAACGCAGCGCTCCAACCAAACACCCAGCTCTTTTGTGTTTGTGCGTCTCGGCTGTTTGTTTGCCAGTGACAAGTCGCAGGGCCCTACCTGGTGGCACCGTTACTGGGAGCACTACGCAGACAACTCCAAACTGGCTGTTAGATCATTCTTGCTTTGATCCAAACATATTCATCTTTTGGACTACTTGGCGCTCTCCTCCATTAGTCAGTCATTTGGCATCTGTTGTGAGGCCATTCATCACAGACCCAACCCTCGACTGCATCTGGCGAGCACATTAAACATCTTCAGGAATTAATACAGTGGAATTACAGGAATAAAACTGCATTGCTAACGTCTAGTATGTCCTAGGGGTTTTTTCTCTGCTGGCGTGTCGGACATAAAACGGAAATTTGAAATGCAGATAATTGTGATGTACTTTAAACAAAGTCATTCTTTTGCTTTTGTGTGTTTTTGGTCAGACGGCCCACGGCCATCGCAGAAGGAGATCATCTCGCTCAGAGCCTTCATGCTTCTCTTCCTAAAGCAGCTCATTCTCAAGGTGCAGCCCGAGAAATGCTTCATTACCATCACGCAACCTGCACGAAATTACTTTCATGTCTTCTGGTTTTTCCACTCCCTCTTGGGGTGCTGCAGACCTAATCTGAAATTTGAGTGTCTGTTTAGAGAATTGCTTTGGAAACTGAATGAATCCCTGCGGCCTTGTGTGTGTGTGTGTGTGTGTGTGTGTGTGTGTGTGTGTGTGTGTGTGTGTGTGTGTGTGTGTGTTTGTGAGAGAGAGTGAGGATGTGGCCGCTTCATATGCTTAACCTGCATGAAACACAAATTGCTTTAACAAAAGCATCTGAGGTCAGTAGCAATGTCGGATGGTGACGGATGTTCTCTGGACAGGACCGAGGCGTCAAGGAGGACGAGCTGCAGAGCATTCTCAACTACCTTCTGACCATGCACGAGGTGAGGGTCTGTGTCTGCCAGAGGGAGGCAGGACCTTTCCAGACAGTAATAGCAGCTGAGTGGAGCTTGTAGGAAGTGTGAGGTGATTTGTGGGCCAAAGTTACAGCCCGT